>JAPEVC010000076.1:0-144170 GCA_027946555.1 Gnomoniopsis sp. IMI 355080 | reverse complement strand
GTCAGTGGGGGGGTCGTCAGTGGGGGGGGGTCGTTTCTACAAACCCTGAACAAGCAGGTTGGCAATGTCAAGCTGCCATAGTTCGGAGGCAGGTGTGCTTGTTGCAACGCAAATGACTGACTCTGTTCGTGTCAAGTGACGGTGACAAGGCGACAGCAGGATGACATTCAACGGGATGTCACATCATTCATTAGGCGATCCGACCATCCCTGCAAGGCTCGGGAGGGAGAGTTCAGCGCCTTGGAGGTCAAAAATTGGAAATTTAGTTAGAAGTGATGATGAAGAGGGACATCTGATTGAGGCGATTACAAGGATGTTTGAAGCTCCCGATACAGAGTATTGTCGATAGGGTCCCTAGTAAAACCCAAGGATGATAACGTCGCGCTTGTCTTCCCTGCAAGGGTCATCAAGGGTATCCGTACCTAAAGTAGCGAGGCATCCAGAGGGACGGAGCAGTACGGTAGGCAGGTAAGGTACGTACCTCGCCATTCACTGTAGCCGGGTACTTGGATAGTCCTCCACTTGACTTTCACCAATCTTTCCACTCGAATCTTCGCCTTTCCTCATCTTGCATCTCCTTCATCCACTCCACTCTGCAGCAAGGTCCAGAACTCGAACTGCTTCTCGACCCATTTTATCCCTTCCGTTGTGGACTCGGCTGTTTTCTGCATCGTTTAGGAACAGCCCATCACTCCCATCGCAACGCGCCGATCTTGCATAAAACCGCCAACCACGGACGGCCTCCCCCTTTTCTTTGTTGTCCTATTTGTTCTGTTGAACACCGCCCAGGCTTACCTATCTCACTTTCGATTCCCCGATCGTCCCGTTTATGGTCGCGAGAAGGGGAACCCACCGAGCGAATACCAGGTTTTCAAGGTCCAGGGCAGCAAACAAGGGCAGAAAATCATATCGGAAAGAACCCCACCAACCCACCTAGAACCCGTCCTGTCGCATCTCGACTCGGCATTCCCACTTTGGCCGGTCTTACTTCGTGCAATTGACAGCCGGACCCACCTTTCTGTCTGATTTCATGATTTGTACTGTACCGTATGGCCACTTGAATAAAAGTCAACCGGCCCCTCCAGTGGCAACCTTATCAGCCTCTCTTTATTCTTCCCCCTCGCCTTGTGCGATATTCCTGCTGCAAGAGCAGCCAACTGCAGAATGCCTCACTTCAACCCTCTGGCCAACGTCACCGGACGCCATGCCTATACTCTGTTTGAAATTCGGTATGTCACTCATGACGCAAAAGCTGGCTTCCACGTTCGCGTGCCGTAACGTTCAACAAACTGACTATTTGAAGGCTCGATAACGACTTTATCGTCTTGCGAGGCAACGACCACGAGGCATCAGGTCAGCTTCTCAAGGGTACTGTGGTGCTCTGTCTGCCAACCTCACTACGCGTCGAAGATGTGCACCTAAGATTGATCGGAACGGAGAGGCTGAAGTGAGTCGCATCTGAAAGGTCTGGGGTGTTTCTCTACGCCTGCAGCTGCTAACACAACACCACAGCTGGACCGATTCGCGAATCACCCCAACCGGCATTTCGAATCAAAAAGTGGACCGCAACCATGTGTTCCACGACCACAGATGGTCACCTTTCGTCGGAGGCAAAGGAAAGACCGTCACGTTGGAGAAGGGGAACTACGAATGGCCTTTTGAGGTAGAGCTGCCCGGCAATTTTTGCGAGAGCATAGAGGGCATGCCAGAGGCCAGCATCACATATCACCTGAAAGCCACCGTCGCACGAGGCAAACTCGCGTACGACCTACACGCCAAGAAGAGACTCCGTGTTATACGAACCCTGGAATCATCAGCTCTTGAATTCTTGCATGCTATGAGCGTCGAGAACATTTGGCCAAACAAGGTCGAATATAGCATCGTCATCCCCCAAAAGGCCGTCGTCTTTGGATCCGCCATCCCGCTCGAGACAAGGTTCACGCCACTACTGAAGGGTCTCGAGATTGGCGACATTAACTGTAGACTGATGGAGATTCATGAGATTATACTGTCGACCCCACAAGGACATCAGATTCGCGAACACAAGAGGGAACGCGAGGTCAAGCACTGGACATTGTCTGTCAACCGCGACGAGCACTGGAACGACATGATTGACGACTCGGGTCAGGAAGGGTGGGTCCTCAACTCGCAACTCGATCTCCCGAAGAAGCTGGGCAAGTGTATGCAGGATACAAACGTCCATGGTATCAAGATACGTCACAAGCTCAAGTTGGTGGTCGCGCTGCACAACCCAGATGGTCACGTCTCAGAGGTAAGATGTCTCGAACCAGGCCAGTCTCACGATTTTACACTAATCCCGCATAGCTTCGTGCGACCTTACCCGTAACGGTTTTCATCTCCCCCAACATGCCACTCGACGAGGAAGGAAACCTGGTTCACCAGGCACCGACCGAAACGGCTACACCAGCGCAACGAATGGCTGGTATTGCGCCGCCAGGCTACGGAGAGCACATTCTAGACCAGCTCTACGAGGACGTGGACATGAATGGACTACAGAGCGGATTCCAAACTCCGGCAATACAGTCTGGTGTCAACACCCCATTCTACACTCTGTCCAGAGCTGGTTCCGCCGAGAATTTGCACGCAATGACAGGCATGCAAGCAGTCCATCCTGCGGCGCTTAGCTCGCGGTTGCAGGACGTATCTCTGGACCCATCAAGCAGGAATCATTCGTACAACAGCCTCAATGGCGCGGCATATACCGACGGAGCCACCACACCGCACTCGGCGCACCCACCTCATGCCGATCACTACTCCCCGCCAACATCAGCGTCGTTGTCGAGGTCGCATAGTGGCGAGAATCAATCCGGCATAAATACACCAGAGCACGTCGAACTCGAAGACCTGAGCAGAGTGCCTAGCTACACCACAGCAGTCAAGACCCCAGTCCGGCCGCTTAGTATGGTAGAAGGAACGGTCTTGCCTGACTACAACTCGGCCGTCAGCGCCAGTGCCCCAACTTCGCCCTCGATCTCGACCGCACACGTCAACAACCCACTGGACTCCATACCTGAGGTCCGTACAACTGATACAGAAGTGCCATCACCTCCCCCAGTAAGACCACGTCCGTCTCGCAGACAGACATCCCTAGGTTTCAGCAATTTGCTACACCACCATCACGCCTTGGAGGACGATGTTCGTCGGAGACTGCATCTGATGCAGTCTCGAGCCCACCCATACTAGAAGTACCCGTTGGCACGGCTTGCATCAGTACCCGCTGGTCGGAAGTGGTCTGCACTTGGCGAGCCATGAATTGCGACGGGCCTTGACCCATCTTGGGGGCTACGTATCACCCCTCAATATGTGCTGGCGAGCAGCATTTTCATATGGCATACATACACCAGCTTAGCGTTGTTTTCACGAAATATTATAGACGACACGGCAGCGGCACATTATAGTACAACACGGCGTCTTTACACGAGTATCAATGGACCAGGCATGATAGAACGGAAGGTACTGGATGGAGTTCATGGGTCAAGACAGGCGTGGAAAAAAAATTGGAGCAAAGGCTGCCAGGCGGATTTACAATTAGAGTTGTGTACATTTTGTGCTCTTTATAATATACCCATTTCGCCCTGTCCAGCATGAAGATTGCGTTGAGATACTCTGTATTGGCTTTGCGAAGACTATTCCCAATGTACACATGCTGCATACCCGATTTCAATCGCTTGACGTAGAATCATGTGACAGAAATACATGCTCAATGGTTCGCCTCTTGGTGAACTCGCGCATGGACGTTATCTGAAGATGATATAGTCGATTTACTTAACGAAGGGCAAAGTCCTGGCAGCTTCATCGGCAAGAGATTGTGCGGTGCTGAAGACCGAAACACGAGGTCTGGATCGCGGATAGTACAGGGATCGCCGGGGGGTTGACGTCTGCGGCGGATGTCAATGAAAGTTTCTGGACAAACAGCTGCCAGCCCTGGCAACTACTGCCTGTCGCAGGAATTCTGTACAGTCTAAAAGGCAATAGCGCGCTCACCAAGCCGCAGTAACCGCAGCATTCTAAGCGAATGCGGGCAAGGGCGCATTGCGAGAAAATGTATTGTACTATGTAGATCGCATGGCTGACGTCACTGACCATGGGAAAGCAGCTCGGGAAGCAAACTAACACCGTCAATGATTGCTTGTAGAAAGATGCCCTGATAAATGTATCGGGTTCGTGTTGAGCTCTTATGTTTTTCTCAATGTTACTCTCAACACCTTTTTCAGCACCTCGCTATACTGATTGCGACATATCTTCCAGATTGTGTGGTGAGTTCTATCCACCTTACCCAATGATGTATGTGGCTCGAGCCCGGTATCACTACGCAGTATGTAGAAGCATATCGGAAGTTCCGATAGCCAGACCCAGCGAGGTGTCCCCACATCAGCAGCGCAAGGTTTCATTCAGACAATCTCGCTATGTCCGCCTGTCAAAGATCGTGGCAGGGATTGCATTTGAGTGCTGTCAATCTGTTGGACCCCTGGCCAAGCTCTCAGATGGTCCGAGAGCAACCGGTGGAGATCGATTCCTGGTTGACCACTGTCTCATGGTCATTCGACAAAGTTGTCGCGGAGCTGTCTCTAGTTCACTCCCAAAGTTGACCTACCCAATCCCACATCGCTACTGGCGAAATTGAGTCTCAGACATTTCGAATTGCAGGTACGTCAAGAAAGAGGAGCTGACATTTTGCAGGACCGCTGTCTGTACAACAATCGCCCTGAGACCGCCTCTATAAGCGTTCAGTTGCCATTACCCCTATAATTCCTTCCAAGATGGCAGAAGACCCGAAACAGCTTGCTCTTCGGACAGGCACCATGTCGAGCTCCTTCAGCGATAGCGCTGTCCCCGACGCGGATCCTGGTACCGTACGTAGGCTCTGCTCTTCCAGAACATCAATGCTAAGGCCTAACACGTAATAATTCGGACAGACTGCCGGCCTACTTGGCGAACGCCTACAGGGTACGTTGCTCCGTTGTCTTTATTTACACCCGCCCGGCAGACCACGAAAAGAAACTAACATTTGTATGTTTCTCAGCTTGGAAACATGCCGTTGGCTACCTCGAAGACTACGTCGGCGCGGTGGAAAAGCTGCACCATATTCACTCGAAAGAATACGAGAAAGTCCTGAAGACCATCTCAAAACCACTGCGCGAGGGCCATCACTTCGATCAAAACCTAGGTGGCGTGGCTGGCTTCTACGAGAACTTGCGGCAGAACACCCAAGCCAACATTAACTCCAACTCCGAAACCGCCCAGAACCTCAAGGGCTCCGTACTGCCAATTCTCGATAGACTGCACAAGGAGATCAAGAACAAGGTCAAAGAGCTGTCGAGTGGCGCCCAGAAGGGTGCCAAGGACGTAGAGAAGGCCCGCAACATCACTCAAAAGCACATCGAGTTGCTCGGTCAACACTCGGCTAGCTTCGAGTCGACGGGCGGCAAGATGAATCCCAGCGAGGATCCTTATGTGATTCACCGTGGTGTTCTGCACCGCCTCAACAAGCAGGTCATCGAAGAGAACAACCACCGGAACGACTTGATTGCAGTCCAGCAAAACTTCGAGGCTTTTGAAGCCCACGTCATTCAAGTGCTGCAGCAGGCTATGGAGGCATTCAATCAGTATGCAGGTGGGCAAGCTGAGAAAACCCGGGCGCTGTATGCCGATATGCTCGGGGCCGCCCAGCGGATCCCACCTAACTTTGAGTGGGAAGCCTTCACACAGCGCAGCGCGGAGATTCTCGTCAACCCCGACGACCCACCGCGGTCAGTCGAGGGCCTTAATTTTCCAAACCAGGAGCACTCTTCCACCAAGCCTCTTATCGAGGGCAGCCTGGAGCGCAAGTCGCGCAACAAGCTCTCTTGGGGTTGGTCCACGGGCTACTACGTTGTAACCCCCTCCAAGTTTCTCCACGAATTTAAAGACTCGGACAATGTCAAGAAGGACCCTGTGCCGGAGTTGTCTATCTATCTGCCGGATGCCGTCATCGGTTCTCCCAGCGGCGACAAGTTCAACGTCAAGGGCAAGGACAAGTCCAAGACCATGAGCAGCAAGCTTACGGGCAGTTCGGAGCTCAATTTCAAGGCGCACACGGCAGCAGATGCTGAACGGTGGTACGAGGTCATCCGGAATGTTGCGGGCGCTACTGGACCTGCCGTTCCCTACAGCAGCACGCCCACAAGCCCGACAGTTGGCGAAGGCGACTCTCCGGTAATGAACGAGGCCCACGATCCGGATTTTGAAAACCAAGGACATACGGGAACCGTAGGACCGGAAGGAACTAACCATGGATTTGATCAACAGACTCAGGAATCGGGAATCACTGGAGGTCTAGCACGCGCGGACAGCAAGGGTAAGGAAACCGAGCATGCCCCCAACAGACATATCACCATCGCTGGAACACCTAGAGCACCAGTCACTGAGACAGAGCCTCCAGCATCAGCTTCGGCGACCTAGGAAGTTTCCGATACGAGAATCACGACTGCAGCGGCAAGGGAAAGTCGACCGCGCCTGCGGAGCAAGCGTTGGACCAACCTAGAGGACGAATTACTTGGCGGAGCTACGGCTTGGGGAAGCGGTGTAGGCAGCGGCAGTCGAAGTGCGAGCGCAAGCGATATGGGAGGCTCGGTAAGGCTGCGAAAGAAGTCACAGGACTATAAGAAGGTAGTCATACTTTCGGACAAAAGCAGCAATGGGGAGAATGATAAGGACGTGTACAACGACACGAGACTGAGTCACGCACAGCCGTGGCGATCCAGATACCCCACCCCACACGATCTCAAAGAGCAACTTGCCCAAAGGGGCAATTCCTCAATGGGCAGCGGTGATGGCACTCAGGAATTGGGAATGGGAAGCTTCTCGGTGTGGGATGCGG
Source organism: Gnomoniopsis sp. IMI 355080 (assembly GCA_027946555.1). Lineage (NCBI taxonomy): Eukaryota > Fungi > Ascomycota > Sordariomycetes > Diaporthales > Gnomoniaceae > Gnomoniopsis > Gnomoniopsis sp. IMI 355080. The sequence goes on along the minus strand of JAPEVC010000076.1, from coordinate 137,290 downwards.
AGCATCGGTGGTGATGGATTAGGGTAATGGTAAGCCAGAGTCGGGCAACATTGGGCGATGTCGATCCCGGGCAACAGTATAACGGTTGCAGTTGCTGCCTGGATATCGATGCATGTCGGGCGGAGTGGAGGGCTAGTGCTTTTATTCTACACATACGTCTTGTTAATTCTTACCTCTGTCCAGTATAATTGTGGGAGCGCACGGGTCTACTTGTGCTGAGGTAGGCAAGGTCGTCATTCCGTGGGTGAGGTTTGGATGACTGCCATGGTCGGAGTCGAAAGACGGACCTGTTGGGTTCTTCAAATACTTGTTTTTCTTTTTCTTTTTCATCATTTTGAGGATCATAAGCAGCAAGCAGCATATACCAAATACCCCTTTGCTTGTACATTTGTACATAGTAGTACATGGTGATCATGACGCGGCATAGTGAGAGTGGATTTGACCTTTGTTGATGGTGGGGCAAGGCAAGGGACTTTGTCCGTGGAGAGTACACGCGCTACCCTGCAGGTCAGTCATTGTCTCTCCTTCTCATGCGGTGCAGCGGTCATCTGCATGCAGGAAATACTGACGTGCAGTCCTATGTCTCGATGACACTTGCCTCAGAAAACTGTATGTTGTCACGGCCTGCCAGTATTCCGATTCGCAATGGATGGCACTGTGTGTCCTTTTGGGAGACGAGCACTCGATGAATCTTGACCAGCAACATCTCTGTTACCTCTATCCAATTGTAGATACAAGCAAGCGGCTGCCTGTCTTGCGGGTCATCAAATACTGAGGCGTTTGATCGGCTTTCAATTGCAGCTTCGGTCGTCGTAGCACGTTCCGCCGATGGCTTTGCGACCCGAGCCTGACTGCGGTTGTAAATGCTGGACAGGCTGGGCTCCTGCGGCTCTACCCACTGACGCCCATGTGGTATCACGCTGATAGCACAACTGTTCCACTTGTTCCCCGAACGAGCATTGCTTGGACCCCACGCGACACAGTCTGACCGGACTGATGAGGATGTTGTTTCGATGCATATCGAACGCAGGACTATGCATGCATTGCAGCATGCAGGTCGCTTGTGGGTCGCTCTCAGTCTCATTCTACACTAGCACAAGGCCGAATACGTCCGGAGGAGCCAGAGGTGGTGTCCTTAGGGTTGGGCTCCATTCTCTATCTTCTGGCAGAAGGCCGACGGAAACAAGCGTATGGGACTATTTCCAGTTGGGCACCACCATCTACGAGCCATCATGATAACTACCATAAAAGACTAACCCCAACAAGTGCCTCAGCTAACCCCAATCCGACACACACTTCTTGGTTGGGGGCCATCGCAGAGGCTTGGGCTCTCTTGCTTCGAAGCCTTCTTCTGGAAATGTGGGCAATAAGGTTACCATGCAGAAAGCTGGGTCAGCTTCACGCTTCTACTACACCTACCGTAAAAGATGCCGTCACTTCGCGTACTGCCAAGTGTTATGAGCCTATGCATGCGCGTGTTGGACAGTTGACCGAGGACTAAGCCAGCATGCCCAGCTAGCGATGGTTACAATGGGCGTAAGTCTGCTGGACCTTTGATTGTGGCGCGGTACAGTAGTCCCGTAATCTTATCTGACAGATCATTTTCCAGGTCGAATGTCCCCAGGCCTGTACTATGCATTCTGCATTCTCACACACGATGTGGGAGCTTGGTAGCACTTACGACCGATATAGGAAAGGTCTTATGTGCTTATATCCTCTCCTGTCTACGCGTAGCTTCAGAGACGAGGACGTTTTCAAAATTCTGACTCATAAAAGGCGCTTAAACCTGCAAGGAACCATAAATCCGTCACTATGCTGTCCTTCTTTCGCCAGTCACCAGTCGTTCCGCGATTCTGTTACACGCGTCTGCGTAGCTGCAAGGCAGATATCCCGCCTTGAACGGATAGCCTTGTTCATCTCACATTATTGCTTTTAGGTATAGTAAGACTGTGCCGAGCACGGTGTCCCGCCCAGCTTGGCTGCGGGATTTGGACATATCACATCGGCACAGGCTAGGCGAGATTACTTTTGCTGAGCTTTTTGCTGAACTTCTGCTGTCTGATCTGCGATGTATGGACGCTTCGGGTCTGCCTCTCAACTCGCTTGAAGTTTCGAGGCGCCTGGATCACCTTGCGTCCTCCGCCAATGCGCTCTCTCCATAAGACTATACGCGCATCATCCTGCAGGCAAAGCCAAGTATGACGTGTGATTGGCTTCTTGGAACCGAATACAGAGTCTCATAACTGATGCTTTCTTTGCAAACCCAATGGGATTTGTCCTTGTGGCAGGGTAACATCAACAATGTTCTGCGCATGTCTGTTTGGGACACTACTATAGCACAAAGCTGCTGCTGTGCGACTTTGAGTTTCTACGGAGTGCGACAAAGACGACGATCACATTGCTCAGTCGTAGTGTCGTTCACGCCACCATTGTTCAAAAATAAGATCAAAATTGATTGGACTTTTTCCATTTGGTCAAGTCCCCTGTCAAGGCGCCCACCCTGCCCGGGGGCTGACGCCAGATCTGGCGCTGAAGGATTCAATTGTCTCTGCTGCGGGCGTGGGGTCCCACACCCTCCATTCACCATTCAGCCTTGAGATGACAGACTTTGGTCTGCTTTCCGGCCGCGAATTCCACGGAATGGCGCGTGCCGTGCTCGTCTGCCTTTGCGATCCTAATTCATAATTCTCAAAGAGAGTCATCTTGTGTATGAAAATGCACCCTGCGCAGTGCCCTGCGGAACCTGTTACCTCCCTGCTTACCACGGGATGACTCTTGTTTCTCGGCCAGGTCAGAGATCGTGACAGCTGGGATCTAAGCTGTTCTCAGACAAGAGTAGGATCCAAAACCCGGAGGGTCATTACGTGCAGTTCATTAGGGTGCAGCCGCTCGGTAGATGCCCTGGCTGATGATCAGTTCCACGCACCATGGTGGGCTTCTTATTTCTACCTAGACACCATTGGCATCAGGCATATTGATGGAACTTTCCGCCTCAATTTTGCCCGCTTTCTCGACCGCAAGGCTGGACTGGAATCACCTAAAGAGATAACAAGCACTTTCGTGGCGTGACCGCGGATGGTCCGCGATGGCGAGGCGGATATAACACAAGAACGTCGTCACTCGGAGCCAGGGAGCGAATTGTCTGGCCTTGTCCTTGGCGGGTTGATGGTGAGGCAGACGGTGAGGCGATCGAAAACTAGACGTCAGCGCTCCTCCTGGCCATCGAACAGTCAGGCATGCCATCAGTAGCCCCAGGATGCTGGGCGCACCAGCGCAATAAACAGTAGAAAGTCCTTCAAGCACCATCGGGCGGTGAGGTGGAAATTGAAGAACATGGCAACGAACCAAATGTACATCTATTCATCACGAGAGACGTTGTTGAATGTATTGGACAAAGAGGACGAGCACGGAATGGCGACATACCTGGCATAGTGCAGTGAAAGTAGGCCACGGCCTTGAGTCAACTCCACCACGGTGAGTCGCAAACTCATCCCGATCACTTCAAGTCCTAGGGCGGCTCGAAGCCGATTGTTGAATTGTCCAGGGTCAGTCACAAGCTGAAAGAAACTGAGGGAGACCCCTATTGGGCGGTGGCGCGTACGCTGAACACCATAACCGGCAGCACAGCCTCACCCTCCCCTCCCCCTTCAGAGCCTTTCCACTGTCGCTCGGACGACGACCGACCCCGGTCAGAAGCTCAAAACATGAAGTACGTGCATTCGATAGAGTGGACATACATCATTCAGCGGTTGGCACGCAACTTACTGCCAACTCACCGAGTCATCATAAATTGGAAGCCGAGCGTTCTTATACCTAAGTGCTGGTTGCCTTCTCAACGCCCTCTTGCTGCTTGTTCGCCTGTAAGGCTCCTTATGCCACTTATTCCCCATAGGCTGCCTGTCTTTTGTAGAGCCTTTTCAACCATTCCCCGCCCCTCTTCTTCGAGTGGCCTTCCTCCTCTTCGACGCCTCAACCGCAATAGGGCTGTCTTGAGGCTCTTTGTACTGGTTATATTTGACCACAACATACTGTACATCCTCCTCCTTCCGCTGATCCCAGTCTCTTCGTATTACCAAGCCACGCAGAGAAGGCTCTTCGCTCCTTCTGATTGCCCTTTTCCCTTTGACCCTCCTCATGCTCTGCACTGTCAAGCCGGAAGCCTGGCTGCAGGACAAAAGCCACCCGTTCGCAGTGTTCGCAGTGACACCACCAATGACTTGAAAACAAAGCAAAAATGACCAAAGCGTGGAACAAGCACGAGAATACTATCCGTGACCTGTACAAGGTCCAGGGTAAAACCCTTGAGGATACCATGATGATCATGAAAACACAATATGGATTTGAGGCCTCGTGAGTACCAACCCACGCCGGTCTCTTTATTCCTCCGCTTCATTGCTAATGCCTCGAGCTTCAGAACACGGGCGTACAGATCCAAGTTCAAGAAATGGGGATGGACCAAATATAACAAGCAGAAACAATCCGATCCACGACCGACGACGCCTTACGAAGCCCCGTTGATGACACCGGGCCCGTCCTTCGAGGGCGTCTCCGGGACGAGGGCTCCCGCGATTGCGAGGGCTATCAACAGTCCGAAATCGAGGTATGTTTCTCGACAAGCTGGACCGTCAAATTCTGTGACTACGAGGGCTGAAGTCATCACAACTGACTTGCTCCAGCTATAATGTCCGCTCCCCTGATGTGGGCTACCCTCCCTATGCGGTTGTAGCCTCCTGCAGCGTTCGAACCTCGTCGGGTTCGACATTGTCTACTTCGGAGTATCCAGATCATCAGGTCAATCATCAGCATTACGCTCAAGCTGCACAATCGAGCTTCCAGAACCCTCAGACTCTCGCATCACCTCCACCGCAGCGCAACAGCGGGATCCCTCGCTGGCACGGTTACGATCAGCAGGCTCAACGGCAGCAGGTTCAGCAACAACATATGCTTTTCAGACCAATCCTCCCCGCTGTCCATCAGCACGGACAGCACCAGATCCTCCATACTGACACTGGCGACACGCTATTCTCCTCACTCCACGCTCTTCTGACACCAGAATCCCCAGCTTCGTCCTCCATGTCTTCTTATCAACGTATCAATGTCATCATGAACGATATCAATCGACTTCGGGGTGTTGGACGACTCAACGAGCGCTCTTTTCATTATGCCGGGCAATACCTGACAGCCTTCGAATTTTATATACAGAGCTCTGCTCCGCGAGACTCTGATGGATCCACCGCTTCCCCCGAGGAGATCCACGAGTTCTGCAGAGTGTGTGCTTTATTTGTCCAGGTGAACGCCGATTCAACAAGGATTGTACCTCTAGACTTTGCACAGAATATCAGCATTACACTGAGATCGCGCGAAGCGGCAGAATTGATTCGCAGTGTCGTCTTGAACCATCAGCAACAATTCCAGCAGCAAGACGGAGGACGCCTCACATTCCCACCGTGGGTCAGTCTGTGGATCTCCGCATGTCAAGAGGGTCTTGGAAGGAACTCTGCCGCGTTGAACGAACACCTAGATTTATTATCGTATTGGCTCGGCTCGCAGATTGATGTATACCGGTATCTGAAGGAACTCATACCCGAACCGAGCTCGCCTGAGCCGTACGCAACGCCAGAGAGTTCGACGAGACAGTTACCAGCTCACAATCTCTGGGGTTAGTAAGTAGTGCTGATGTTAAAGCAAGAGAGCCTTGGAGTGCAGGATTAGCATTTGGCATGGAGAAGTAATGGCACACCGAAGCTGCCTTCTTGCGGTTAGACATCCGAATGAGCAACTCGACAATATCGGTCGATTCACTTTTTGACAGTCATGATGCCATGAAGATATGAATAACAGACCACATGCTGCGTTAGTCTGAGAAACAACTTCGAACAGGATTGGTGGAAAAGAACCCGCCTTCCAATAATTATGATTCCAGAACTCTGAGGACTTGGGAGAAGTCAGAAAGCCAAAGAGGATGAGGCATAGCGGTGCCGACGCCCTTCATCTTCGACGATTTTGAAAGGTTTCATTTGTGATACTACTTTCTGTGCGCTTGTCATTTCATATGCTATTAAGTAGCGCTGATTGGGCTAGGAGAAGCATTTCGCGGGAATGAAGGTCGTGTGGAAAACTTATCACGCACGGAACTGCATAGCATCATCTGGTTGCCTAGATACTGTACCAAGCGAGGTCAACAGAACTCGTGTTCAGCATCAAACGTGCTTCGCTTTTGCAATGTTTTCATGAAGGCAGGCGCTAAATCGCTGCACAATGCTGCTCTATGAATCTCTCCAGACCTGTCCCATCACACCTTGTAAAAACAGAATCCCACATAAAACGCCGCCGCGTCCATCTCCTCAGGACTGACTAGAAGCTCGCCACCGCCCCTCTCCCTGACACCCATACGCTCGCTTAGAGGACCAAGTGTGGGATCGTCCTTCTCCGTTTTCCAAATATCTGCGAATGACTTGTGGTATTGTAGCTCGAGGTTATAATCCTCAGCCAGGGCTCGGAAGGCTTCCCAAGGAACGACGTACTCGGGAACCTCTTCGACGGCCTCGTGAAGGAAAAAGTTGTACTTCCAGCCAAATGGTGGACGGAAGATGCCGTCCTCTGGGGTTTTACCTGGGAATCTAACCCGATATATCTCATTGCCCCATTCAGCGGTCTCTTCGGCCTCGCCTTCCTCCTTCTCCTCACCCTCTTCAAGTTCCCCGTCGTCTTTCTTTTCCTGGTCTTCGCCTCCCTCCTCGGCATCTGTGGCTGCCTTGGCCTTTTGCTTCTCGTTGAATTGCCTGACCTTTTCACCTATGACGTCGGAGCTGGGTATGGTTCCAATCAGACGGCCGCCTTTCTTCAGCGAGCCTGCCACGTTCTTCAACATCTGACGTGCCTTGGTCTCATTCTCGAATGCGTAGTGCAGGCAAAACATCATAGAGACAACGTCGAAGCCCCGTTCACTGCTGATGTTGGATTGTGTGAAGCCTACTTGGCGCACAATGTCGACCTCCTCAAGCGACTCGCCGAAGCAGTCCTTGACCTGAAACCTCGCCTCAAAAAGACGAGGTTGGGGGCGCCTATTATAGCCGCCTCGACCGCCTCGACCACCGCCACCCCGCGAGCCCATTTGTCGGAATCTCTCCCTCGCCTGATCAATCGAGATCTCCGCAGGGTCCAATCCAACATACAGCTCCACGGGTTGCGGGGCTTGCTGCCACTTCCCTAGATCTCCACCCTTGCCACAGCCTAAATCCAGCACCAACAGCTCCCGTCCACTTGAGATGCCCCGCTCCATCGCGCCAGGCGTGTGGTCCTCGTCAGGCGCAAACTTTTGTATGATGCAACTCTTGATCCAGTTATTGAATGATCGCAGGCCTTTGATTTTGCTGTCTGTCTTGCGCCAATCACGGCCGCGCTCAGGGACGGCGTTGTAGTGGGCGCGCACAACATCATTGATGGCGTTCCGCTCACGCTGCTGGAGCTGTTTCTCTTCTTCGGCCTTTAGTTCGCGCTCTCGCTGCAGAGCGCGCTGACGCAGTTCCTCGCGTTGGGCATCGGTGATACGAGATCGCTGACCAGGTCTCTTCAACTTGCGGACAGGCTCGGTGGGTGTCGAGGCGGAAGGGGAGCGTGAGCCGGACGGTGATGTACTGCGCTGGCGCTTCTTGGCTGGCGCGAGGGCCTTGGCGTCGTAGGCTCGAGGGAGGTCATCATTGCCGGCCATGATCAATGGATTCGTTGATACTTTTCTCTCTCTTCGATCTATCGAAGAGAACGAGAGACCACGACGCAAGGTGTTATATCGACGGCGAGTAATGCCCGACTGTGGTACAGTGTACTCGAATCGCCGAGGTGAGACTCCAGACAAAGTGAGCTTGTAGAGTGCCACAATCTTAAAGACTGTGAAGGGAAACAATCAAATTTACCCTTTCGAGTCGAAGGTTGAAAAATATTTGGAAGGTAAGCCTTCCATAAAGTTGAGAAATGATGAATGGAAACAAGACAGAATGATAGGTACGACAATGAGGTGAGGTCAAGATGGGCTCCCAAATTGGAAGGCGGAGAGGTACGTACCTGACCTACCAGGGCCCACCAGCAGCCAGCTAGCCCGCCCAGCAACCCCGGTGCACGGTCCTTAGGCGCATTACGGAAGCTCCTGCCGCCTGTTCGGTCAGCCTTCAGTGACGAAGAGCTGCAACCAAGTTCCTCCAAACAATCTCAACTGCAAACACCACCACTTCAGCATCTCCGGACCCTCGCCAACAACGTACCCTTTCCCTCCCTCTTCCATTACCGTTCTCGGATCGCCTCTACAATCATGGGTTCAGAACCACAGTATGCACAATGGCCATTGCTGCCTCTCTCCCAGCACGTATTCACTCTCACCAACCCATACGCCTCCCGACCCACTCAAGATGCCGCGGTGAAGAAGCTACAGGAGGCCATTGAGGAGCACAAGATGGCGTCGCTGTACAAATACCTAGCACATCCCCTCGATGGTATCTTGAATGCCGCTGGTGAAGGTGGCGCGACCGGACCAGGCAAGCCCTTGAGCCGCAAGTCGAGCGCCGTTGGCATGATTGCCACCCGAGGCTCGACTGCGACTGTCACCATTCCATGGGACGAGGCACTGTACCAAAATCTGAAAGAAAGTAACGACAAGGAGTTAGAGGAGATTCAGAAGGAGGAGGACGAGGCTGTTGAAAAAGCTGGTGACACTGAGATCCAGGCTGCGCGGGGCAAGCGTGCTGAGTTCTGGGCTCGTGTTGGTGACAAGGTACGTTGGCATTGCATTCTTTGGCTGTGCACTTTGATGACATATCTGACCTTCTTTGCTATCCACAGGAGAAGTCCATCGCTGCTTACGAAGACGTCTTCGAGAAGACCGGTATCCTCGGCACCAAGATCGATCTCGTCCTCGCCATAATACGCATGGGCCTGTTCTACGGCGACAAACTGCTGGTCAAGAAGCACGTTGAGCGCGCCAAGACCTTAGTTGAGGGTGGTGGTGACTGGGACAGACGAAACCGACTGAAGGCGTACGAGGGACTATACCTTCTTACCGTTCGTTCATACAACCTCGCCGCTCCTCTGCTTCTCGATTCACTGTCCACTTTCACCTCTTACGAGCTCTGCACCTACTCCAATCTCGTTGTCTACTCCGTCCTTGCAGGATCTGTCAGCCTCAAGCGTGTCGACTTCAAGAGCAAGGTGGTCGATGCACCCGAGATCAAGGCCATTTTGGGTGATGGTGAGGACAAGCTGGCTGCCCTGAGTGGCGCCCTCTCTGCGGGACCTGGAGCCGATGACGCCGTCAGTGACGGCAGCAGTGGCACTCAGGCTGAGAAGTCCGCAAAGAAGGCCGCAGTCAATTTGACGACACTGGGGTCCAGCACTGATCAACCCGAGGCGGAGATGGCCGTTGACTTCTCACCTCTTGCCATGTTGGTGAGCAGCTTGTACAGCGGACGATACAAGACCTTCTTCCAGGCGCTTGCAAATGTGGAGGAACAGTTCCTGACGCAGGACCGGTACCTTCACGAGCACAAGAACTGGTTCATTCGTGAGATGCGTTTGCGCGCTTACCAGCAACTTCTGCAGAGCTACAGGGTTGTGGGGTTGGAGAGTATGGCAAGCCAGTTTGGCGTTACAGTGGACTTCTTGGATAGGTATGCTCCTCTTCTTTATCCCCAGCTAGAAGTGAGTAGTGTTGTTAACATTTTATGTAGGGACCTCGCCAAGTTCATTGCTGGAGGTCGCATCCCTTGCACGATCGATCGCGTGTCGGGCAAGGGTGTCATCGAGACGAACCGGCCAGATGACAAGAACAAACAATACCAGGATGTGGTGCGCCAGGGCGACCAGCTGATCACCAAGCTGCAGAAGTACGGCCAAGCCGTGAGACTACGTGGAAGTGAGCGAGCATAGACGGAGATGAAGTGAGCTTTATGAGGCTGCCGATGAAGTTGCATATTATATGCAGGAATGAAAACGTTGCTGGAGGCGGGTGATTTAGACAGGCCCTGTATGATACCTAGACCTAGTCAGAATGACTGACGATGGGATTTTGGCCCATGCGTAATCGCTTCAGGAATCCTTGTGTACTCAACAGTCAGCTGTTGCCGACCAAATACAAGTGAAGAAACCGTGGAATAAGCATGCTGGCAGAGTCACGGCTTGGTCATGTAGCCGAGACGGAAAACCTTGATTTGACCACCTCGATTGAAGTATCTTCTATCGACAACTATGCAATGACACGCTTGAGATACCGGGGTTCATATGCGCCGAACATCCACTCTATACTTTGTATTCCGAAAAGCTGGCGATCCTTGGGTCCAGGCTCTTGTCTATCGGTACTTGTTCATAAATTCCTCGTGGAACTTCACAATCGAACCAACCCACTCGGTGCCCGGCGCGAGGAAGGTGGTGCGGAAGTGCAAGGTACCCTCCTTCTGCCCAAAGCCGCTGCCAGGAACTACGCAGACACCCGTCGCCTCCAGCAACCTCATGGCGTAAAACTCATCTGGTGTCCTCCCCTCGGCCTTGGCGGCCTCCGCTGCCTTGGCAGACAGCTTGATGGTCGGGAACAAGTACATGCTGCCCTGAGGCTCACCACACTCGACGCCCTCCATCTTCTCAAAGGCCCGCCATAGCGCATATGCTCGCTCCTTGAGGCCGTTGAAGATACCGTCGTACTCCTTCTTGTACAGCTCGTAGCTAGGCTCGCCCTCCTTGGGTGGGTTGACCATCAACTCGACCAGACACTGGCCGATGACGGGCGCACACAGCGTGATGGAGACGAACTTGTAGATCTCGGCCTGGACGGCCGGGTCAAAGTTGACGAGTTCAAAGTACCCACCGCGGTGGCCACACTCACCCACCATGCCCTTGGAGATGGAGTGCAGCGACGCCAACTCAACATGGTCAAACTTGCCGGGGTTATCCTTCTGTAGCGTGCTCAAGACCTTCTTGAAGCTGACAAACTCGCCCACAAACACATTCGTCTGGTAGACCTCGTCCGCCATGAGCACAAGGCGCTCCTCGCGGGCAAACTCGATGATATCGCGAATGTCGGACTCGGAGAGCGAGGCGCCTGTCGGGTTGCCCGGGTTGATGATGACGATGGCGCGGACGTCGACGCCCTGGGCTTTTGCGTCAGCGCAAGCCTTCTTGATGGTGGCGAGGTCTGTGCCCCAGTTCTTGGACTCGTCGAGGTAGTAGGGCACGCAGGTAGCGTTCAGCAGGGAGAGCGAGGCGGTGTAAAGAGGGTACTGTGGGATAGGCACGAGGATGCCGGACTTGTCGTCGGCGCAGATGACGTGGAGGAGGGTGTTGACGCCGGAGGAGGCGCCTCCGGAGAGGTAGATGTCTGATTCTTTGGCGGGGAAGCCATCACGTCCTGGTGGTTGGTGAAAGGGTCCGTGTCAGCTTGTCTTGGCTTTGATCTGGCGAGGGTGAGGAGTGAAGTCTTACTTTCCAAGAAGTCAGCAATGCTTTGGCGGATAGCAGGAACACCATTGCTGGCGCTGTACGCGCCAACGGAGCCGACCTTGCTCAACAGCCACTTTGCTCTCTCAATGACATCTGGCTTGTAGCCGAGGTGGTCGAGTAGCACGCTCTCCTTCTCGAGCAGAAGAGGGTTCTCGAGCAAACTCAAGACCTGACGGAAGAAGGTGAGGGGCTTCTGGTCCAGCTGCTGAGGATTGCCAATGTTGGCGGAAATGACCTCGGAGAAGGGCAGGTCTTTGTCACCGCGGGCCAGCTTTGCACGAAACTCCTCGCTCTTGACGGCCAGCTCACCGCGCACGGCATACTTGGCCTCTCGCACATGCGGGTTGATGTTGGATGCGTTCAGTCGGGTCGACATTGTACGGCGTTGGAGCTGTGCAAGAAGTGGTGGCGGTGGTGGTGGCGGGGTAGTTTTGGAGGAGTATGTACAAACGGTCCGCGGGGTCGTCACTGCAAGGAGGCGAGATTGTCAAATCCAAACTGTATATCTCCGAGTCAAGTAAAATGGTAAATCAAAGAGAGCGACGGGCAAGATACGTCCGTAACCCTGCAAAAATGTCTTGAGACTCTTTCTCTAGAACAAAGAAGCTGAACATGTAACTTGTAGGGTATTAAAAACAAGTGGTCGATAGGTTTGGAGAAAGTCTGCATGTGCGACTCATCGACTGGAGAACAAGGGTGGGGGCGACACCGTCCTCCGAGTCGCGAGAGGATTTCCTGCTGGTGATGCCCAGGCTCACCATGACACTCGGTGCCGGGTCATTCAAACCAGATCCAAGAGGATGGCCGACATCGGCTCAGCAAGGCCCCCTAGAAAAAAGAAAAGGGACGTGGGGGATGAACAAGATAGCGCGGTCGCGCAAGACGCGCTTGAGGCCATCACTGACTGGCAGTATCACATCTCAAATCGACCAAATCTGGGAAATCCCGACGACATGCGAGATGAACCCGTGGGTACACAACGTGGGGAAAGGCAAGAAGGATGTAAGATTAGCGAAGTGTGAGAACCAACGTTACCTAATGAGGCCGTCCTTGCAAGCATCTGCATCGGAACATTAACGAGTCCACCTCGCCGGAAAAGCGGACCCGGGCACGGAGCAATCATAATTATTGCCGGCGATTTCCTCCGGAGAGCCAGCCGGTCACAAAGGCAAAGTTGAATCGACCTGTACGGCAATGGAGGTAAAGCGACGGAGCGAATGAAGGGGTAGGAAGAGAGGATCGGGGATTTGTTATCCTGTACTGGGATAGATTTTACTTTTTCGTTTTGTTGAGCTCCGTTTCGGACTCCGGAGATTGCTGACTGGTCCTGCCTTCAGCAGCGGTGTCTTCCCGCCTCGCTTGGGCATTGGCAATAGTAGTGCCAGCTACAGTACATAGGTACCTAGGTACTCATGTAGTCCTTCTTGGCCATTCTACTAACTCCCTCCCTCCCGGCCAGAACGAAAAAAAAAAAAAACCGAAAAAAACATCAACGTCCAAGTTCGGAGGGGAGGGTGGTGGCTACATTTTCTTACACAATAAAGTCCAGCTTTGAGATCTGAGTCTTGTAATTACAGTCATTCGGGGAATCTGGGTAACAGAATCCGGTGGTGATATCGAAAGTACAAAGCAAACAATGTGTTCTATGAGGCATTGTGCGCACATACTTTCTAGAAAGTGAGATAAAGCGCAATGGCTTATTTTCTGGCTCTGAAATATTCTAGAAGTCGTCAATTGGATTTTCTCATCATCGCCATCGTCACATTTAAGCTTCGTGATTATGGAGCGTCTCAATGGATCTGGCCGTTCGGCTGCTCAGAGGTATACGACATAACTTACAACCCCCAAAGCCCACCCTATACTGACACTCCTTGCTCAGCCAAAGTGCAGCCTCGCAAACATCATCGTCTGAATCAGACCCGGAGAAGTCTTACCTTCCAGGGCAAGCTAAATCCCTCTCTGGCATCGCAATCCGCGCCTTCAGCCTCGGCCTCGCCCAGGCCATCGGCACAATCAGCACCCTGGCCATCCTCCTCCTCACCTCTAGTCCGCTATGGCGACTCCCCTTCCTCCTCTCCACTCTCTCTATCTTCCACTTCCTAGAATTCTGGACTCAGGCCCGCTATAACACCCGCGAGGCCGGCACCATGCACTTCCTGCTCTCTGCCAACGGGGTCGCCTACACTGGCGCGCACGCCGCCTCCGCGCTCGAGTGTCTGTTCGCCAACACGATCCTCCCGTCTTTCAGCCTGCGTCGCATGTCGGCGGCTGGCCCATCTCTTAGCATCGTCCTGACGCTGGTGGGCGTGGCGGTCGTGGTTCTGGGCCAGACAGTGCGCAGCGTGGCGATGATGCAGGCAGGGAAATCGTTTAATCATCATGTGCAGGAGACCAAGAAAGCGTCCCATGTGCTCGTCACCACGGGCCTGTATGGATCGCTAAGGCATCCAAGCTACTTTGGGTTTTATTGGTGGGTGCTGGGTATACAGCTTGTGATGGGAAATACCCTTTGTTTTCTGGTGTATGTGCTCGTGCTCTATCGGTACTACTCGCACCGCATTCCGTATGAGGAGTCATTTCTAGTCAAGTTTTTTGGTAACGAGTATGTGGATTACAGGAAGAAGGTCGGGACAAAGATCCCATTCGTCCCCTAGAGAGCACACGCTACGAAAATGTGAGTTGTAGGACAGAGGTATTACGAGGATCGCGAGCTGGTGGATCAGGCTACAATACAATTGTTGTTCTTATTAGCAGCACACATGACATTGGGTGGGCACAGGCTCTAGGAGCTCAGATCAGGGCGTACAAAGTATGTCGCCCACTATGTTCAGGGCAAAATTTGCCGGGTATCATTTTCATTTTGGGTCAGCAAGAAGCTCGTTGCAAGCCAATCCAGACACAGTATCAGAGACTCAATCATCATCCTCCTCCTCCTCCTCCTCCTCCTCCTCCTCCTCGATTTCGTTGTCATCCGCCGTGGCCTCAGACTTCACTGGGGCATCGACCGTCGGGTCCTCTTGCTCTTCCTCCTCCTCTCGGTCGGAAGACCCTTCTGCTGCCTCTCTCTCCAGTTGCTCAGCACGTTTGATCTTGCGCAGCAGTGGCTCATCAAAAAAGAGGTCATCCTTCTTCATATCCTGGTGGATGGATCGTCAGTATAGAAGACACGGCGCATTCTTATTTGACGATGGAATAAACGTACTTTGATATCACATCCTGATTCAGGGCACCCCTTCTGGACCCCCCGGGAATTGGGACCCTTTATTTCCAAGTAGCTGTATATCGCCTCCTTCTGAAACGAATGCTTGCAGCGCCGGCACGTGTATGGTTCCGTCAGGGCAACGAGCGATAACGGACATCTAAAACTCCTCTTCTCCCTCGAGATCCGGATGTCATCATCCGAGTCGTTCTCGCCGCCGCTAGCCACCTCCGTCAAATGCTGCGGCTGTCCATCTCTGTCGAACCACGTCTTTGGATCTGGGACAGGTATTTCGTCGTTGGGGAAGAGACCTTCGTGCCAGTTCCGTTTGAAGTCGATATACGTATTGTTTTTAGCGTACTTTCGGAACGTACTCAGATCATTGTAGGCCTTCGCCTTGTCCTCACGGTCCTGCTCGACAAGCGGGTGAATAGGGACGCCAGGCGCGGCGGGCGGCTCGTCAAGCTCATCATCATGTTCATTCTGCATGGCCTGTGATGTCTTCTCTTCTTGGGCCGTCCTGACAGCATCAGGAAGGTTGTTCAGAATGTCTTTCTCGTCCTGCAAGGCTGCCTGTATGTCCAAAACCTCTCTCATCGCCTTTTCCACCTTTAGCGTTAGTGGATTAACCATATTTTCCAGCTCCGCAATTCTTGCCCTTGCACTCTCAGCATCGGCGTCATTTCCAACCTCTTGGTCGTCATGGTTCCCTCGTCGCTTCTTATGCACCCTCTCCATGACCTCCTTGCGGTTTGTCACGCGCTCGTTAATGGCGAATACAGTACTGGCGAGCAGCTTAGCTGATTCGTCAGTGTGTCTTTGTAACTTCGCGTTGAGGCGACTGTTGGACAACTCTCTGAGCTGCCCCTGTCCATCAGCAGTGAGTGGGTGGCAGGGTTCCTGGTACTCTGGCAGCTCGAGGCAAGCATCGTCGGCTGCTGGGCCCGATGCCTGAGGCCGGCGGCTTCCCTGACGAGAAGCACCAGCAGACTGTAAAGTCCTCCGCGAGTGTGCGAACATGATGGCTGGTATGTCGTGTGTGTGTTTCTGTGGCACAGTGAGTGATGAAGTGACAGTCCTTTGGCCTTCGGAAAAGTCGTTGCGTCGCGTAAATCCGAATAGTGGCACGAAGAAGGTCTGTGGCACTTTCTTTTGGCGGTCCCAGAGATTTCAAGGAATTGCACGAGGTGCTGAAAATCTATGGCAATGGTCGTTGTCTCAAAGACGCCTTGTTTGGGATGTCACTGAGCAACCGTTGTCTTTCTCATGAAGGAACGCGTGTTCTATGCCCTTGAACAAGAGACGCGTTTGGCAAGGATTGAGCCAAATTGATGTATTACATAAGCCATTTACCCTGTGCTATGTACAGTAGTAGTCATCCAGGCTCCCCTGCCGATATGACATCAGGCTTGAGAACAAGTCCACTCGGATTGATGAAGAAGCTGGAATGGGACGCCTATGGGAATCTAGCACAGCGAATGAAATCAGGCTCGCTTTGTTGAAATGACGAAGATGTTACCGCAATCCTGGTAGAGCCTCTCAAATGGCCGCTTTATATACAGCTGGCCGTTGGAAAGACAACAAAGAAACGACCCACCGGCTTGCAGGCACCGGCACCTGTCTTGCAACAATGCGGGTTTGTATATCAAGCCATATATTTCTTGACCGATTGTTTTGGGGCCCCACCGCTCACCTTTCCAGACACCTCAGCGTCGGCATCATGGCAGGAAAAGCAACGCGCAAGAAGCAGAACAGCCGCGCCAACCCCATCTCGAAGAAGGGAAAGGAGGAGAAGCCGCTCAAGGAAAAGGACCCCAAAGACAGCCATCTCTACACCGATGATAACCCAGAGACGACACTGCAGGGCACGGGATTCAAGGATGCAACAACAGCCAACAACACTAGTAAGTGTCTTTCGGAATTATCTTGTCTCGTCTCCGTTCGACTACATGCATCTCTCCGCGTTTTGCGGGCCTGTCAAGCGAGTGGGTGAGGCTTGAGTAGTGTCACGCTGATCCAACCTGCACGGAGGACATGTTCCGGATATCTCCTACATCCCATCTCTGGTAGTACATTTGGCTGATGTGAAGTCCAGTCTCGCTTGTCTCTAAGCGATCCCTGCTCTACCAATGGCAGACCATCAATACCATGTACAACCGAGCCAAGCATCATCCAAAGAAGACTAAGGATATGGAGGCTGCAATGGCGGTCTTTGATGAGTGGCTAAAGAAGACCTACCCCAAGCAAAAAGCCGAGCTACGCGTCTTCAAACCGCTTCAGAAGAAGACGGTGGAGCTCTTCCTTCCCGACCTCAAAGAGGCCAAAGGAATCGACACCAAATTCGCAGAACTGTACGTGACACTGGAGCCCCGCAAAAAGCTCGCCAATGTCCTTGTCGACGACTCGAAGCCCGGCGAGCTCGATTGGGACAGAACCAGAGTGGACGCTCTGAGCAAGTTGGTCCCCAACGAGGATAACGAGGTCGAGGAAAGTGAATTGTGGGAGAAGGACGGGGTACCTTCGAACTATCACTTGAGCCTCATCGCCTGGGCCTGGTCTCCTCTGACAGAGTACAAGCTGCTCAAAGCGACGAAGTGAAGATGAAGGCGTCACGAATCATGAGTGACCGTCTTCGTCATTCTGACGGACTCGGAAAGAATCTGACGAGAGAGTTGGGAGCATTTTGAGTGCCAGCAAGTGTATGCACGACAGTCTTGTTGGTACTGCGTCTAGCACCTGTAGGTAGCCACACGAGAATCGGAAATGTGCGTCGAGAAGTATGAGCAACGTTGACGAGACGCGAGGTGCGATGTGGCTTAACAATCGAGATCGGCGCGATTTGTGGCTAGTTAACATACAAGTGCTCCACGTTGCCGGGTTGCGTGCAGCGTCCTTGCGTTTCATTGTCCGTGGGTATCCACATCAGCCGCGATCGCCCCAGAAAGCGACGACAGCCTCGATCGTCACCAATCACCGCCCCCTGGGAATCACGCCCACCCTCTTTTTTCCAGATCCCCACGATGCCCAGCACTGGTCGATGTCCATGCCGAGCCCCTCTCGATTGCTGTTCAGTGGGAATTGCGGCTGTGGTCGTCTGTCCATGACTTAGAAATCAGGCCATAATCCACACTTCCTTGACAAAGTACCCTCCCATCTAGGAAGTGTATTTTGGAATTCGATCGCGGCAAGGTGTCCAATATGCATGTCGTGAAATGCCAATGCGAATCCCGATGTTCTTCCAGACGACAGAGGAGACCCCTGTCAAAGCCACCTTGATGTTTCTGCGGTTGCACCGTTTGTATTTTGTATCCGTGCCTGTGCCCATAAGGGTAAAGTTGTGTACCAAGTTCGTCTTTGGGCCCGGGTCATCCAAGCACGTCTTCCCCCACTAGGCTCGATCCCTCCACCTACATCATCTTGCCGCGATCACAGGAAGATGCGACGTTCCTGCGAAAGGGCGATCGAGACTCTCGATGATTCCGCTCCCGCAACATGTCCACTTCCTTCACTTGGCTGGCCCGATTCCCCATTCGCTTCGATTCTTCCATCCGGCCTTCCTACATGTACCGTAGTATGCTATGCAGGGCCTTATTAGTTGTAAACGGCCTATCCATGACCAATTCATGTACATGGCTTTGGGCTCCATTGACACTTCGCGCATCTCGATTTAGTCCTTATTCGATCCGGCCGTTGCTTGCTCCGCGCACAAAGGTCTCTTCTTTAAAGGTCGGATTACTCCCGTCAAGTTTGCTCGTTTCAATCATTATCTTCGTGGCCCATTCGATTGAACCTACTTCCGGAGTCCTTTACAATTTCACCCTCAACGAAGCCGCGCGAGACAGAGGTGCTCTGTACGCCGTGACGAGCACATATCCGACAACCTACTCTCCTTGGACGACGTTGTCATATATTATCAATTAGTGACGATGAATCCGTGGGAGTCTTGTGCTCTTGATGTTCGTGTGACTCCTACATTTTCCTTCCCACCGCTGGATCCACCGTACTAAAAAAATAATTACCTTTGCAGTATCGATTCTCCAACGATGGCAAATCGACTAGAAGCCCAGTGCCGGACTATCCGTCAGACGACTCGGATGACACCTCTAATCCTCTCATATACCCCGGGCTCTATTGCCCTAGTGGTCTGGACATGATGACCGTGCTGTTACGAATTTACGCCCGGCCCAACGCGCAGATCCACTTGGGTCCCATTGACTGCTCCGTCGCTCTCATCGTCTGTGATCTCGCTCAGCCAGACAACCCGATCGTCTACGCCTCGGATCCGTTTCTGCAGATGACGGGCTATCGGATGCACGAGATTCAGGGCAAGAATTGTCGCTTTCTCCAAGAACCTGGTGGGAACGTCAAGCCGAAATCCGCACGGAAATACGTCGACAATAGCACCATTCGGGGAATGCGCGATGCGATCAAGGCGAATGTAGAGCACCAAACGACCATCACAAATTTCACAAAGGACGGAAAGCCTTTCGTCAATCTCCTGACGCTCATCCCGATCACATGGGACACCCCGGATTTCCGATATTCCGTCGGTTTCCAGTGCGACAAGGCCTCGCTGGCCCGCGCGGCATGATTACCAATTTCCCAGTCCATACTAACTGATCGACTTTTTTCACTTTACCTGGTATTCGATTGCAACACTACTACGAACAAGCATCTGCTTCGAGGCATTTCAATCATGTACAGACCATGATCATCAGGAGTTCGGTTCTTCTTTGTACAGGCGATTTATGACAGCTTCGAGGCATATTACACATGAATTAGAGTCAAGACACGCATCGGTTGGAGTTTGGGATCTAAGCGTTTATTACAATAGGACTTTTCCCCTTTTGCATAGGGCATCTGGATACAAGGCGCTGTTAGGCATATTTGATACCCACACAGCAGACTATGGAATGAATTCGAGGATTATGGAATAGAACAAGTAGTGGCGGCGAGCCAACTGGGCTGAACCTACGTGCATGAAACCTGCCATGATCCTTACCAATAAACAGGACCAGTCTGTGGATTGACGAACTACGAACTACGCTGTATGCCTTACTCTGGCATGAATTTGTCGACACCCGTCTGTGACCGCACCTGACGGCGCCCAACCAGTTTGCGCCTGGAAGTAGTCAGATAAGCTTTCGAAGCTCCCCGCCACCGATCGAACCCATTCGGAAGTCCAGCAAGGGGAAGGGGCTGGGGCATTATAAGCTCTCGCTAAAGGATACAACAGCCAGTCAGCTTGTGCCAGACCTCACGGTCCACTTCGTAGTCCGGTTTCACTTGGGCTGTGATCAATCTGCTGCTTCTCAACAACGCTCACCTGGCTTAGTATCACAAGACGGACGAGTTGGTAATCCAGAACAAGTCCAAGGCAACTCTTTTACTGGTACGCGGCTGGCGCGCCAATCGATCCAGCCGCAACCAGAGGAAGCTACAAGAAACGAGGCTCCAGTGTTCATCTCAGGGTGAATTGACCACAATCAGGATGATACACGACTGATCGCAGCAGCCCCCGGCCTTGCCTAGCAAGCTTTCACTCTGACAACACGTCAGGGTTACCAAAGTCCTCATGCTGCCCGCACATACACTCGGCAACAATCTCCGAGCTTCAATTTTGCCCTGCACGGGACTCAAAACAAACAGAGCAGCAATACACTCACCAGCAGAACAACCTAGATAGAACCGGGACGAAATTAAGGGTTTCCAACGTATCATGGGACAATTTCCCAGGTTACACAAGGCCCGTGGTCTACTTGGTGCCGAAGTTCTTCGGTAATTTCAAATTTTGGCTTCACGTCTTCGAGAGGCTGTCGTCGTGATGTGCCCAGAGAATAGCCGCGTTGCCTCAGACCATTTACACACGTGACGGAGAACTTTAATTTAGACAATCGCAACCATACATGTACTACGGGGAGCATGAAGGATCCGCATATCAAGCGAGGCTCCATGGTGTTACTGCGAATGTCAGAGCTAAGGTTAACCTTAACAAACAAACCACCCCCCCTCTCTCTCTTTTGTCCGAAGTAGTCAATCATTAATCGGCTACCTCAGTAGCTCAATTTGGAAGTTGACCAAGCAAATTAATCTTCCCACCCCCGGGAGGCCATGTTTGCCGAAGGCGTTGAAGAGCCGCCTTTGTCCTCTACATATTCGCACCTTGCAAGGTTGCATCCAAGATGAATGTCTTCTCAGTTCCGTGTCCGTGTATCACTCTGCTTTCAGGCAAGGGCTACAAAGAGAACTCATGCGTACCAAGATGTGCCGGCCGCACAACAGCCTTAGAAAAGAAGAGCAGCCAAGAAGTCGTGTTGATAGAATCAAAGAAGCACCTAGCGAGGACGCTTCTAAAACTGCCAGCTAGTTTGTAGCCCGATCAGAACACAAGTGTCAACTTACGTAGATCAAAATTTCTCGTAACGACGTGAACTGCGTGACAAGGCTTCGTATGTAATCGAATCACGCCCGGCCGAAGTATTGATATAGATCACGCCCAACTCCTCCCTTCCTTGCGCCTTGCGTTCAAAGCCTATATTGTGAGCTTCTAATCCTCGCCTCTTTAGGTAGCCGTAACCCATGGTTATCTGAGACACAGGTGACATGAAGTCTCGAAAGGTCATTCCAACTCCGAAAAGACCAGGAGGCTAGACGCAAGCATGAGAAACTACGTTGCTCGGTGCTGTCTCTGGTACGGCCAATTTCATGCTCGAACTTGTCGCCCAGAGGATGAGGGCGCCAGTGCTTCTATGACGGTAGAGTACATAGAGCAGCAGAACAACCAACAGTCAGTTGGTTAACTCAGTAGCCTTTTAGCACGAACCAGGTGGTCCTGGTAGCTTGGTTCTGGGTACCTAGGTAAGCCGTTGACAGTTTGCTGCACGAAGCTGGCTTTCAAGTTTCTTCCCAAGCTCTCTTCCGAGGTTTCAAGTCCAGTACCATCTCTAAATCCTAGTCAATTGATTAATACAAGAATTCATACCGGAAAATCGAATACTTGGTACACTTACCTGAACTGTATCCGAAATATTTTGGTCTGACTTGGACCCGAGGGTAAACTTGGCCAAGTTTCGCTTCCTTTCTTGGAGCTTGACGACATTCTAAAAGAGATACTTAGGTATTAGCAACCGTTTCGCATATTAACAATTAGGAAACTTTACCTGTTCTACTGTATCCTGGAGTACGTATCGAAAGATTGTGACCTCCCGTTCTTGACCCATCCGTACCGCCCGTGCCACTGCTTGCTCTTCTACTGAAGGGTTCCACTGTGGCTCAACGATGTGTACTTGGTTGGCTACCGTCAGATTCAGGCTATCTCAGATCAGCAAAACCTCTTCCAGCGTGGAGACAGAACGAGTCTACTTGCCCTATAGCACCAACCTCAACGGTCATAAGCAATACAAATATATCGGGATTTTGCTTGAAGCTTCGCAAACGAAATGATCGGTCCGCAAAGCTAGTATCGCCATCAACCTGGACATATTCTACACCGACGTCTTTGAGTAAGCGGGCCAGAATACGCAGTGTACTTTTCCAATACGAAAACACAATACTGTATGAGGAACTATTTAGCAACAAATTGAGTCATGACTAGAGGATGGCTCACACTCACGCTTTTTCATTCGAGGCCTTGGCACTGACCATACCGTCCTTCACCGCGTTCAGCTTCGTGGAGAATTGCTGCTGATGAAAACCAATTGCAGCTCCACCGTCTGATTGGGAAACAGAGGGCGGAAGTGGACTGGGAGATCGCTGAAGTAATGGCCTCAAGCAGTCTGGACAGACTTCGCAAGAAGCAAGGAGCAGTTGGCTATCCTCATCAACGACTGAACATAGCGTGCATTCATTTTGCAACGTAGACGGTAATTCGATCCGCAAGGTGTTTGATGAGAGATTCTCTTCTCCCGTTGATCCGAAAGTGCCTGTATTGCAAATCATTCTCATTCGCAAGAGAGCTGTAAACAATTGAGTGCAACGTGAGTTCTGGCCACTGCTGACCATATCGTCAATCTTCCTGCGAGCAATTTGCAGGACGTTATCGTATGCTTCTCGCTCTGGAAGTGACAGACGGAGAGAAACGAGTTCCTCGCGGCTGTGAGGCAGTGATAGACAAGACTCTGTTCGCCGTAGGCAGTAAGCCTCCATGAAGGCCCTCAACGGCTTTGAATTTGTCACTGGCTCCGATAGAGGTTTCAAAACATATTTGTCGAATAAATCTCTCGAACATAGAGGAGGAAGTTGGAGGAACTGTGCCAGTGAGGCCAGATCCTCCATTCTGTTCTGGATTGGCGTGCCTGAGAGACACCATCTTCGTCGTGCTCGAAGGTCGACTGTCGCCTTGAATTGCTTCGTGTTGTAATTCCGTATGTAATGTGCTGTAGATGGCTTGAATAAAAGTTACTGCAAAAACAGAAGGAACCGTTACTTTACCTTCATCAAGCACAACACGGTACCATTCCATATTGTAAAGCAGAGCAGGACCTTCATGGTCTGCAGCTAAGGTGGCATAGGTTGTGATGACCACATCTGGTGCTTTCAGACCCTCCGCACTTGTCGGACGATTTGACCCGTGGAACCGTACATGCTGGAGAGCATCAACGGAAAAGTGGCTGATGGTGTCGTCGTGTCAGTATTTGGTCCCATGGTCTAATTATCATGAACTTGAGCATTCTTTCGATATTAGACTTACGTGGAAATCTCAGACTCCCAATTCTCCATAAGCTCTGATATTGTCAGATTGCCCTTTTCCTCGAATTTCATGGTCGTTTGGGTTCTCTCACTTACGAACCGATGGAACAACTACCAAGGTAGCCTTGGTAAGATTCAATTTGGTTCGAGGCTCTGACACAGGTGTGTCAAAGTACGCATGGTCTAGGGCCTTGTCTACCGAGTGCAGGACTGAGGCAAGCATGGTAAGTGTTTTCCCTAGGCCCATGACATCTGCTATCAAACCACCAAGCTGAGCAGGCTGCCTGGGGCCATCTCGCATGGACGTAGCTCGAGTTACCTGCGTGAGATGCTCTGACATCCTAGCACTGAACGTGTCGTCTTCTCGCTGCAATATAAAGCGAACACCAACCTCTTGATGTTGCGTGAGTGGAGTTAATAAACCCTCGATATGATTTAGTTTATCAGTCTCTGCCACTTGACTCAGCGAGTCTAGTATTCCTTGAACATCCCGTGATAATTGGCTTTCCATCGAGTTCGATGTAAAAGTGCCCACCAAATGATTCATGCTTGCTTGTTGTCCAGAAAAGATCAACATATCTGGGTTGTGGTATTCGACACTGACGCCTAAAGCTTGCGGGTGCTGAAGAAACGCGTCGTTTATCATAGACAAAGCATGTGACACCTCATCGGCAGCTTGTCTTGAGCCATAAATATTGACGGATAGGTTGAATGGCGACGATAATTTGGCTCTGCGCTTGGTCGTGGTGCGAGTTTCGACTACAGCTTCATATCTCACTCCGGGAATCTTACGCAAGGTCCCTAATTTTGAGGCTGTGTTCATATCCAGTACGGCAAGGTCTATCTCACCAGAGGATAGTTTGAAAACTCCTGGTGTCTGTTCTGCCAGATTGAAGAATGAAAACGTGTCGGAAGTCTGAGCTGACCATTCCTGCCTTGCGAAAGTCTTGCTTCCACACGGCTTTGCAACAGCACCGAATAGCTAACATTGCTATTAGCTGAGTGAATATTGTTCAAAGAGTCTTTGGAAACCATTCCGCCATTGTGAGTAGGTCGATTGAATCTTACCGCACCATAGCAAATTTCAGTCCTGAATGATTGCATCTTGCTAAGTCACCTAGCCGATCCGTGATGCCCTATTCCCGGCTTCAAGGGTTTGAGATTGAGATAAATGTAGATTCGGGACGCGCGATATTTTGTATAGACATGGCCTTCACATTCACGCTCTACGATTGTGATTCTCAAACACTCATGGAGCAGTTGAGGCTGCAATATGTTCCACTGTTGCTGTGCGTACTTCGCCACATATTGTGCGTTGTGCGTTTGCCAAGGCAGGTTTGCAATCCAGCTGGAATACATAGCACACCGCTTTGTTGGGTAAGGCGCATTCGGACTTGCAGGAAAGACCTGCTGAATTGATTCTCAATGGGCAAAAGATTGGACAACCCATGCACACTGCCCCATGTATACCCCTCTTTCTGCACAGCCCTGGCGCACGAACAGGCTACAGCCGCCCACCTCGTTTAACGACCTTATCTGCTTATATGCCCTGCCTCAGCAATCGCCTGACTCCTAGTTAAGCGGAGGGCAATCCGTATAATCGGAGCTACAATACTCACGTCTGACCTGCCAAGAAAGCTCAAGGCTCGCGACCGCAGCGATCTCAACATCTTTTTCCACATCCCTATACAGTAATCGCTCAGTTTTGAACACCGAAAAATCAGCATCTGGCTCCGACGATTTAGCCACAAAGTTGCCAGCCCAGTCCGAAGTCGAAATGGTCGGACCAAATCCTGACAGTTTTCAAAGGGCGCTGAACCACTTCAAGCAGTCCCTGGCTACAAAATCCTCAGGGCTTGCCAACCAGTTTACTATTGACAATGTCGAGGATATTCAAGCATTCTGCCTCAGAATCCAGGATGAACCAGGGTTAAATCGCAGAATGCGTAGAATCAAGGGCTTCATCGAGGCAATGGATCAACTAGGACAGTCGATCGAAGTGTTCGTCAATGCAAATGAACTCGTTTGCTTCATCTGGGTAAGCCAATAATGCAGCCATCTGAATAATGCGTTCCTGAAAGTTAACACGAAAACAGGGCCCAGTCAAATTTCTACTCGGTGTAAGCAAATGCGGGTGGCCTCCTTTTGCTTACACATCCGACCAGAGCTAATATAGTCTTGGAAATGGATCAGGTAGCAAAGACACATTTTGACTCTTTCGACAAACTACTGGATGTTTACGAAAAGGTGGGAGAAGCGATACCAGGATTGCTGGCTTACCGATCAATGTTGGAAAAACACCCTCCCCTGGCTACTGTGCTAGAGGATTACTATTCAGATGTTCTCCGATTTCACGAAGCAGCCCTAAAAGTTTTCACAAGATCCAGTACGTTCCCATGGTCCCAGATTGTTTTAAACTGGAGCTCTTGACCTGTCTGCCACTTGATGCTTCGAGAGACTTGACTTCGACTCTTACTGATATGGAAGGTGGCGTGATATAGCATGGAAGAAAGTCTTCAACGCCGCTTGGAAGACATTTGACACTGAATTTCAGCCCATACTTCAAAGTTTGTCCCGCCATCGCGAGTTGCTGGAGAGTGAGAAAGGATCTGCGTCTTTGTATGAAATCTCAAAAGCTCGAGATGATATAGCAGCCTTGCGTGAGGAGCGGCAGCAAGAACTTCGTTTCGAACTGCTTGAAAAACACAAATGGCGCCTTCTTCACATCAGGGAGAAGCTTGAGGCTACGGACTACCAGAATGATCAGGAGATGATCACAGAGCATCGAAATGGAAGTGATTCAGGGGCTTGGATTACAAAGTCTCCGGCTTTTGTGAGATGGACCGACAGATCGGCCACAGGGCATGATGTCTTATATATACATGGAATACCTGGTGCAGGTAAGCCAAGCTCTCCTTCACTGGTCTCTGGAACCCTTCAAATTGATAGTTGACGATATTGTAGGCAAGACAACGCTCATGTCGTCTATTATTGAGCACTTAATAGTCGAGAACGACAAGAGCCATGGAAATAACAAAACTCTGATCGCATACTCTTACATCAAACATGGAACACCCGGAAAGGACACGCACAACAGCCTTCTTAGAACCATCGTGGATCAGATGGCAACTCGAGATCCTGTTCTGTCCGACCACCTTTTCAACGAGATGACATCAGTGGAAGGAGTCCGGTTGCGGTCGACGAAGAATTTGGAGTCATTGATCGCTACCAATATCAGTTCATATGAGAGGTCCTTCATCGTAATTGATGGTCTGGACGAAGCAGCCCCTGGTGAGGCTAAAAGATCTCTTGACTGGCTGCTCTGGCTTGTGAAAGACAGGATTGATCAGTCTACAACTTCAATCCGGGTACTCTTCAGCGGCCAAAGAGACGGGTTAATGGATAACATTCTCTCAAATGAGCCTCAAATCGCTCTGGAAGCGTGTCCTGATCATGAAAGAGATATTCAGAAATATTGCGTCCAATTGTGTAGGCAAATCCGACAAAAGTTCGGCAAAGGGGTTACCCCTACAATGGAAGAAGAAATTGTAGCCCGGGTAGCTAGTAAAGCAAAAGGTGAGTGGGTATTTGTTTGCACTTGTACAGTTCTAATATTTTCACAGGAATGTTCCTTTATGCTCGCGTGGTTCTAGAGAATCTTCTGAATCAGACAAAACTTTCTCGCTTGAAGCAGGAAATGCAACCAGACGTCTTTCCGGATGGAATGGAACGAGCGTGAGTGCTCTGTACAGATTTGCGCTGAATAATTTCTGAAATATGGTGATATAGCTACGACAGAGTCGCCAAATGGATTCTTGAGGATGCACCCGAATGCAAGCGTCAAGATGCCCTGAAGACCATCGGGTGGGTTATTTGCGCTGAGAGACCTCTCCACTGGCGAGAGATTCAGTCAATATTTTGCACCGATGTCGAAGCAGGTACATTCGAATATGAAGAGAATCGGCTTCGAGTGGAATGCAAGGAGCTCTGTGGAGCTTTGGTTGATGTTCGCAACGTTTATTATGCACAAACAGGACCCGATGATGTCGTGACCATTGTCCACGACACTGCGTGTGAGTGAGTAAATCAAGTTTGTGGATAGGTGAAAGATATCACGAAACTCGCTCAACTAATGTTATAAATCGCAGATTTCTTCTTCGCAGGCAATATGTCAAACTGTCTCTCGAGCATGCGAAGGCTGCAACATTCTGTTTCCGCTACCTTACCTCGAAGCCGTTCCTCCTGGGCACAGGGAATGATCTTATTCTGCAACACATCAGGCAGGGATACTTCGGGTTCCAAGATTATGCCGTGCAGCATGGCTTGAAACATTTCGAGAAAGCCATCAGGCTTGAAACTGCAGTTGACGGCCAAGAAGAGTTTGGACGCAGCTTGGAGTCAACCAGAGATTATCTGTTGGAGTACAGCCTGCCCGTTCCTCTGAATATTACCGAATTTTTGCGGAATGATGTCGTACAATTCATTGAGAAACTACCCTTGGATGAAAGAGAAAGAGCCAGCAAATTCAGCATCACCTACCGCACGCTCGACATACGCAAACAGATTGAGGCCCTTCGAGTCCAGGACTTGCCACTCGAGGACATGGAAGTCATAAACAGCGTCTACGGACACCAAGTTGCGTTCAAATGTCCTAAAATATGGTGTGTCTACTTTGCGACTGGATTTGGGAAGGAGCAGGACCGCGTAAGTCATGTTCACTGCCACGACCGACCATTTCGCTGTCCTGAGGCACAGTGTTTTGCCTTCCAGTTCGGATTTGACAACCAGAACAAACTCAACGAGCATGTTTCCAAGCACCACAGCTCTCCAGATAGTCAATTGCTGTTTCCCAAGACCACAAGGATGAAGAAGAACGATTCACTGTGGCAGGCGGCTAAACGAGGTGATTTAGCTGCAGTGCTAGAAATTCTAGAATTTGGGCCTCAATTTGACGACAGCACGGGTGAGCATACAAACCCTCCCGACTACAGGTTCAAACAGTTCGATTCAAGAACGGGTAAAGGCTCGTTAGGGAGAGATCCCCTCTACTTGGCTGCTGGCAACGGTCATGTTGAGATATGCCAAATCTTGCTGAAAAGAGGGGCTGGAATCAATTACGACTCAAGATGGCCATCGCCACACCCACCAATTGACATTGCAGTCGAGAAGAAAATGACAGACGTGGTCCATCTATTTCTTAGCTGCCCAGAGCTCGAAATAGAGCAAGGCTCCCCATCACTGCGAGGATGGATCCGTCAAGCTTGCTTGACAGGCGATTTAAACTTGTTCAAGTTGCTGCTAGAATCACCAAAAACAGCTCAGTCTATTTGCACGCCTGTTTCCCCTATGCCAGCAGACGAATGGATCATCAATGCTTGCAAGGGAAAGTCTATTGAAATTGTTCAATACCTTTTGGAGGGTGGTTTCTCAGACAAAGTCACACCTGAAGCTCTATTCATTGCAGAAGAAGCGAACCAGTGGGAATTGGCCACTTTGTTGGAAAGAATCCTCAATCTTCCCGCTTTCTCACAGCATCGGGCAGAACAGTTGCTCAGATGGAAGGGCTTAATCATGGAAGCAGAGCAATTCAAGGTTTTCCAGCATGAGTCGCCACAAGCGCAGCAAGTGATTGCAGCGCAGCAATTGGATGCAGCGCTGCAAGCGGCTGTGCCTGACCAGAAAATTAGCATGCATGACTACCAGCTGCAACTTATGTTACTTGATCAACAGAACAAGAAAAGGCTCATGATGGCGAGGCAAGCAGCAGATGCAAAAGAGCTGCGGTATAAGGAGGAAGAAAGATAGAGAGACCAGCAATAATC
This sequence comes from Gnomoniopsis sp. IMI 355080, assembly GCA_027946555.1. Taxonomy (NCBI): domain Eukaryota; kingdom Fungi; phylum Ascomycota; class Sordariomycetes; order Diaporthales; family Gnomoniaceae; genus Gnomoniopsis; species Gnomoniopsis sp. IMI 355080. The sequence continues at coordinate 108,103 of JAPEVC010000076.1, read as the reverse complement.
AAGGTCTGCGTTTACTACCTAAACCAAGTATGCACGTTCCACTCAATCTACTATCCATGGGCCTACGTAAACTTTAGGACGGCTAGCAGATTGGCATGCTTATTTACTCTATATACGGGGCTGTGGCAATTATTATCAGCACATTGGGTTGTGGCGATAGAATAATAAAGGAATTCAGCTTCGTGGAGGGCTGATCCGGAAGCCCGGGCCCCGAAAGCGTTAGAAAGGAGCAGTCACGATTTTTATGATATCAAACCTCCTGCTCTCATCACTTACCTAGGTACTTCGCCACGTGCGTAAGTATCTTTGGCCACTGACCAATCCGCGCACGAGAAAATCTGCCCAATTAAGAATATAAGAGAATGCTTCGAGGAGGCCTGCTCCTGAACTAGGTCTTAGGTAGGTACCTACTCAGTTTGCCATCCAGATGTAGCCATCAATGTCTCACTCCTACCGGATCGGGGGAAAGAACACCACTTGAGGTCACAGCTTCTGATCAAACCTTCTGAGAAACATATTTTGGTGCTACTGCATGTCAATATGACTGTAGGCAATAGCAGGCTCATGAAGCCTGCAAAGCAAAATCATAGTTGTGCATTTGCTTCTATGGCTAGAAAAGGACCCAATGATGACTGGAGTGAGGTGTCAAATTGGTAGTAGAGCGAGAGAATATTTGTGATTAGATTCCCCCTTCCCCCAATCAAAGAATTGAATTTGGTATAGTGGAGTAATACACAGGTTGCCGGGACCTTGGTGTTCATGGATGATAGTTCGGACGAAACGCTAGCCATGACCGGGAGCGGGTAGCACCACCACTCGAGCTTCGACCCGAGTGCGATGACTTCAAAGCTTTTGACAGAAACAAACATAACAACATCGTTTCCGTGTCCTGATCATCACCATGCCTCTCCGCGGCACCGTACCTGTAAAGTTACATCGAAAAGAAGATGCTGAGATCTTGCAGATCGGCAAGATGACATGCTTCCTTTTGGAGGACGGCTCGCACACTGACAACCGGATCGCTGCCGTGATCTTGATGCTCCCTCCCGGTGCGGAAGGTCCGCCGATGCATTGGAGTCGAATGCACGATGAGTGTTTCTTTGTGACAAAAGGTGATTGGACGAGGAGGTGCCACCAAAACAGCAATTGGTTGAGGAACCGCGTTGACTAAATGAGACAGGCACCGTGCAGTTCACGATACCAGAAGGGACAATTGAAGCCCCCCAGGGGAGCATGATGGTCGTTCCGCCCAGGGCTACACACAGCTTTGAGAACGCATCACAAACGGAGGAAGCGGAAGTATATATGACAGCCACGCCAGGTGAGGAGCCTTCCCCTCTGCAGCCAGGACTCTGTTGACAAGACTTTTGAAAAGGCTACTACATAGATTGTAAGTCGATTGGCCAAATGACTAGAGCTTGAATTGATCCCAGGTAGATTTTCGAACACTTTCCCAGGAGACGGAAGGAGACAAGGAGATGACTGTGGAGGAGTCGGAATATCTGATGGCTTTGTTTGGGACTTTTCCAGCCGACTCTGATATCTAATTTTTGAGGATATTTCGGCGCGTTATGGTCGAGGGCGTCTGCACAGTGGTTCATGGAAAGTCTTATATGCCGTCCAAATCAATCATCTGGCACCGCGCAGGGATTCTCCCGTCAATTTTTGCGGGAGAGGAGCGGGCTCCGCGGCTCTAGCTTCTGGGTCATCTAATAATGTATACACCGCGAACCCTAGCGCGCTTGCGTGCGATCTGGCATCGCGAGGCTGCTGTTCATTGAATGCTGTGAGTCCGGCTTAAAGACCGTTGCTCAGTCTTGTCGAACGCCTCCGACCCGAAGCTACCGCCGTGTCAGCGCCATTCGTCTTCTTAGCTGGCTTCGCCTTGGGAGCCTTCTGCTCTTTTGCAACCTCCTGCTTGACTTTGGCCTTCTTGCGTGGCGGTTCTACTTCTTCATCAGCCGTTTCTTGGACTGCTGACTTCCTGGATTTGCCCTTCTTTGGCTTCGCGTCGGCTTCTTCGTCCTTCTGGGCTGGATGCCTCCTCACGCTACCCTTTTTGGGCTTCACTTCATCCTCTTCAGCGTCTTGTTTCTTCCCCTTTCGACCCTTTCCATTGTCGGGCTTGGTCACTGTGTCATCGTCCTCGGCAGCCTCCTCCTTGATGCCCGGTATAACATGCCCCGTCTTCTTCTGAACAGCTGGTACATAGCAACTCGTACGCCCACCAACAGTAATCCAGGCAAGCTTGTCTCCATTGGGAAGTGTGCTAGCGCCTTTGCCTTTGCCCCACCGGTGGTCAAACATCCAGTGGCTAGGGAATTTATCTGAATCTGCCAATAAGTCGCACTAGGCAGACAGGTCAGCATGCTTCGGAGCCCGGAGCCAGAATCGATAAGAGACACCCTGGGATGAGAGATGAGTGTCGGTAGCACCAAAGGTCACTTACCGCTGTCTGGCACACGTATCTGATAGACTCATGTAATCGCTTGATCTCCTCATCCGAGAACTCGTTGCAGTATTGCTCCGGATGCAATTTCGCATGGTATAGACTTTCATCGGCGACCCAGTTTCCTACACCACTGATGACAGCTTGGTCGAGGATGAGGGCTTTGACAGGTACATGACGCTTCCGCATAATGGACTTGAGGTACTCTTCGGTGAACACTTCTTTGTCGACTACGGGATCTGGGCCATTTTCGACTAGGGGAGAGTTTTGACGGATCTCGGCTCCGGGACAGTCAACAAGGCGAATGCGACCAAATCTCCTCATGTAATCAAATTAGTATTTTTCTTCAGATGGGACGGAGCGAGGCAGATGTAGGTAACAGCTCACCGTCTCGAGTCTGTAAAGGCTATCCGAACAGGGGAACTACCCTCGGTTTCCAGCTGAAACTTCCAAAACCTCGGTGGCCATGCCTCCTGGTCGTCGGCATTCGTCTTCTTGTAGTAATTTGTGTATCCCGAGCGATCATTATGGATGTGGATCCAACCCGTCATGCCCAAGTGCATCACTGGATGGGAGCCCGGATCGCTAAGCCTGAGCCAGAAGTATTTGCCCTGGCTTCCAGCCTCGAGGACCTATGGCGTTGTCAGACTTAGTCACTGCATCTCAGCCCCCTAGTGACGCACCTTACGGCCCGTCAAGGCTTTCTCAAACGCTGGACCGCTGCATCCGACCTTGCCAAAGATGTTTGCATCATCTGGAGCTTGCACCTTTCCAATTTTCTTTCCTACCAAGTGCTGTCGAAGGAAGTGGACGAGCCTCGCGACTGAAGAGAAATTAGCATGGTGATCAAGAGTATGTATATTGGTGCCACCGACCTTCAGCGATTTCAGGCATTTTGTCTCTTTTCTAGCGACTTGAGATGGTCAATGGAATCTCCTATATGTAGACGCGATTCACGCGCGCAGATGAATGACGTTGGGCGCGAATAAGACGAGAACGTTCGCGTGTGCAGGTGACCTTGGCCCCCGCTAAAGTTGCACGTCTGACAGGGGTAAGCTCGGGTGGCTCCGCTTCAACAACCTCCCATCTTCGAAATTTTCTGAGCTCGCAAACATCCTGCTTTCTCTTCCTTCCACAACCACAGCGCGCGCGCTGCCATCTGCGCTGCGCATGCACACAGACTCGAGGTAAGCATTTGTCGCTTTGCCTTCACAAATTCCATCTTCTTCCTGATGACAACACCAAACCGCAAACTAGAGTCTTTGACCCCAAAGGGGAATGAAACCGATTTTGTCACGTCAGTCTGATTGACAAGATACGATGCGCGCTTCAACACATCCTTTCACGGGCTGCGACCAGGAGCTAACCATTCGAATCAGTAGTTCTCGAGTCTTCTCTTTCCTGCTGTGGCACATCAATTGCGATGCCAATACACGCCGGGTGTTCTCTTTTCGAGATGGTACGTTCCGATCTCCTCAACCTCTAAACCTCTCTTTTTATGATGAACATTTACTTTGCTTCGGCAAGTTGGAATTACCGACTGAAATTACTGTTGATAACAATGGCTGTTTCTGATTACACTACTAATTACTGGCTACTTTTGCAATCAAACGTCTCTGCGCAAGATGCTGACTGCAAACCTCTTCAGACCTCGCCTTGACTCGTTCATGGTATGACTACCCGCATCGCATCCCATCACGTCTTTAAATGATGAAACGGCACTGGGCTCCGACCATACATATGGACTCCATGAGCAGATATGCCATTTTTGCGACAGGCCTAGAAAACCTCGTCCACTGATTCGACAACACATCGCGCGAGCTGAATTTTCAGACGTGGACTATCTGCTGACTTGTTGTGACGGCAAACAGAGCCCTGGTGAACATGTAGACAGAGATACTTTCGCTGGGCTTTTGATACTGCTGGGTAGGTCTACCATCCACCAAATCGCCCCTCCACCGTCTCCCTGATGAGCTTCTAGATGACGAGTCTTATCCGGGTTTCCCGATGCAGACAACACCTTTTTAATACCATTCATGCCAAACTGACAGAGACATGCCATTGGACATCTTCACTTGCATTCAAATGGAGAGCATTGGGCTGACATAGTCGATACAGACCATCCCGACCATATTTTGCGCCTAACGGCTACCTATGGTTAGTTTACCACAACTCGTCTTACGATCTCCTACGACCTTCAGCGCTCTGCCCGTCCAACATGATGATCTCCGACAAAAAATTGACAAGCATATGTCAGAGCTTTCGGGCGCAGATGACAAAGTCACTTCTGAACAATACATCAGGGCCGAGCGCTGATGATGGATCATTCTCAAGTGGAACAATCTGGCTGACCCTGCAAACAGGACTAGCATGAATTTTGCATGTAGGCTGGTGTTTTGCCTCCCTCGTCTAATCAGTGAGTGATACTCTCCTAACCAATCATCCCCTTCCCCGCGGTAAAATGATGATCATAAACTTTATCACGACGGTCTTCATAGCATATGCCTTGATGAAACGTCCCCTGACCGGGACTCCACGAACTGATATCGCCTTTCCTTTCTCATCACTTGACCATTCACTTGTCATGCTCCACTGCTGACAATCACAGATATAGAGACTTTGCAGCGGCCGCTCACGACACACGGTAAGTAGCTATTGGTAAGTCATGATTTCAACTATTTTCTGTAGCACCGTCTTAAACGTCGCTGGTATTTTTCAACGGCTTCGAAGTTGTAGACTTTCTGGTCTTGGGATCAGGTATACTCTAAATGCCGATTATTCTCATAGAGCAATATACAAACTTTACTTCTTTTTAAAATAACTACGCTTAGCATACCAAATCGTGCCCGTGGAGCATCGATGATCTAGTTCAGGACCTCTGTGACGCCAAGCAATGCCAAAAGCAATACACAACCCCAATCCTGCCGAGCCCTCATTCGCCTCTACTCGCGAACAACATGCCATCCGATCCCATCGCTTAATATACCTCCGGCAACGCGGGATACCAATCCGGAATTGTCGTAGAGTTGCAACTGAAGTCTCGATCGTACGCCTTGGCCGGTAAGATGCCCGCAGCCAGGCCCCTCTTGTAACTCCACTGCGTACTCCCCTCACTTGTCCACCACGTCCAGTACCACCAACCCCATCCCTTCTCAAAAGAATCCATCTGCGCAGACGCGAAATAAAGCAAGAATTGCTTGTAATCATCGCTATACGTACTCGGGTCACTATTCGCGGACGTGCAGTCACACGTGTCATCCTCCGTCGGACACCGCGGGGTGAGCGCCTCGAGCGGATCGGAGCTGTTGCCCGTGTCGTACGTCCCCGTCCATCGGTTGCCCCAGCCGACATTGTTGAGGTTGTATGCACAGTCCGTGTCGGCCTGCGACCACTCCGCCACGAGCGTCGGCCCAAATCCAGTGCTCGTGTCCATGGACTCAGTCGTCTGCTCCGTCCAGCCTTCACATGCGTAATTGACCTTCTCGGTGTGATTGTATACGATCTGCGCGTTGTTGAAAATGACGTATTGGTGCACATCAAGCGCCAGCCCGTCGCCATATCCCGTCAGCTCCCCTTGCCATGCGTCGAGCCCGCGGAAGCCGTCCCCAAAGACAACGATGGTGTCATTGGGCAAGCCGTTCGCGCGCACCATCGAGTAGACGGTCGTGGTCCAGTTGAGCACCTCGGATGGCGCAATGAAGGTCATGCGCGGCTCGTTGGCGAGGCCATAGTGCGTAATGATATTCGCATAGCGCGGTTGCGCAAAGAATTGCGACAGTCGGTCGTGAACGTCGATACTCCTTTTGACATTCTGCGTGCTATTCGTTCCGTTGAACCATCCGATCGGCCCCTGGCGCCCGCTGTGGTTCCAGCCGTTCTGGCTCCCGGGAAGGCCGTGAAGGTCGAGGTTCACCCGCAACCCATACTTGCGTGCCCACTCGATGCCGCGTAGTAGGTAACGCCAGGAGGTACGGAAAAGGTACGGGTCGTCATCGTAGGTCTGCACAGCCCAGTAGGAATAAGGGATGCGGATGTGATCGAGCCCGGCGTCGGCGATTTCAGCAAAGGTGGACTCGGTTACGAAGGAGGAATAGTGCTTTTCGAGCGTGGAGGCGCATGCGGTGGGGCCGAGGTATGTGCAGAGGGTGTACTCGTCGATGATACCCAGGGAGTCGTCGTAGTCGAAGAGGTCGGGCGCGATGAAGGGCTCGAGAGAGAGCCACCCGCCTAGGTTGACGCCACGGGCGGGACGGGATGAGTAAGAGCCCCAGGCTGTGCTGAGGGCGGGAACGAGGTCGTTGGGAGCGGCGGAGTCGTCCCAGGTGGAGTTGAGGCCCATGATAGGAAGGTCACCAACCATTTCATCCGTGTAGGTAAGGTTGAAGTCGATAGTGTCGTACCACGTAAAGGGGTTGAGATAGCTGGGGGCACCGGCGGGGATACTGCTGCTGTCTATGCTATCGAGGTTGCATGTAAGGGAGTTGCAGCTGGAACTGTTGAGACCGCCGTTCTTGCTGACCAGGACAGCAGCCACGATGATGATGATCAGGACAGCGAGTGAGATACCGGCAGCAATCCCTGGGCGACGTTAGGTAATGTTCACGTTGGGATAGGGTTTCAAATACATACAGATCTTCCTCTTGGTCCAAAAACGCTTCTTCGGGGGCTCTTCGTAATATGCACCCTCCTTGTAGAAGCTATCATAACTCGTGGACGCATTGGTATTGGTGACGCGTCCCCGGCCCCCGCGCAAATTATGCCAGAAGCCTTTCGATTGAACCTCTCCACTAGCAACGCCTGATGAGCTGGCAATGGCTGTCTTGGGCCTTCTTTTGCGCTCCTTTCGTTTTCTCTCGCGGTCTGCGTTCTCGGCCATCATGTCATGAAAGACCTCTGGAACTTCCTCGTATGCTGGTGCCGGCTCATATGCCATGGCCCTGGACGAGCGGTCTTTTCTCCTTTGCCTCCGCTCGCGGTGGTAGTCCGAGCCAGCACCATCGTCCTCGTAAGTTGGCGTTGCTGGTGTGGATGCATATGCCCTCGATTCCCGTTGTCGATGGTGCCTTGGGGGACTATCCCTCTCGACCTCTCGATACTCATCTCGATCCACTTTTGCCCTCGACTCTCGTCTTCTTCGTTCCCTACGCTCCCGACGGCGTTGCCTTTCAATTTCTTCCTCGTCGTCTCTTGTGCTGGGTCCTCTCGTGTTTGCGTCATTGAGTGCAGCTAGTGCATCCATAGAGAGAGCAGCTGGTCGAGAGCTTCTGGGCCTGTCTGAAGAGCCGCCATGATGTTGTCTGGAATGGCGTTTCTTGTGTCTCCTTTCGCCTGATTCGCGAGGCTCTCTAGAACGATGGCGGTCCGCCATAATGAGCTTAAGCCAACCGGTATGAGGAGTTTCACTGCAGTGGGAATTCCAGGAAATGCAAACTGCGGGAAGCGTGGTGCAGGTGAGGAACCGGCCTGAGACTAGCAGAGTCCAGCCTAACAAATGAGATGTCACCACCGCATACAGATATTTGCAACACGCTCAACTCATGTATGCAAGTCTATAGTCAGTACAGTCAGAAAGATTGGGATCTAGAAATACATGGCAAGTCACATCTACATTACATCAAATCTGCCTCGGGCTGACGATGTTTTGTCAATAATGTGTGGCTGGTAACTAGGGTGACCATCCTGGCAGGACCTGGGCGGGTGGCTGTAGCAAGGATTTCAGGTTGGCTTGCATGTGCCGAGTTCCGCCAGGCGAGCCTAGAAGACTCAGCGACAGGGGCACCTTGCTACCTGCCGACAGGTACCGCTCTTCCCCGGATTCGACGTCCTCAAATTCCCCGGACCGAAGGTAGCCGCGTCTGGACTTACAACAACACCAAGGCCGTCATCTCCCCGCCGAGGGACGATGTTCCTGGGTCTCATTTGGTCCTCATAATGATACTGGATTTGACATCACATCATCTCTCCAAACTTCAGTCCTCGTGAAATTCCACACCTGCCTCGTTTTGTAATTGCAGCCACTATGAGGACCCAGCTCCCTCGACATATCGCGAGGGCCACGCCTCAGCTTGCCAACCCCTCGCGGCGCCTCTATATACTCACGTCCTCACAGTTTCGCCTAGCTCACCGGACCTACTCAACATACCCTCCCAATGCAAAGCTGAACCTCCCAGTAGACTACGCAACAACTCCCCTTCTAGCTCACACCTCCCACTCCGCCCTCCACAACCCCGAACTCCCCCCAGACGTCCGCGACGGGCCCACAAAACGCTTGAATCTCTTTCAGGCCATCAATGATGCCCTCTCCACCGCCCTCACCGAAGACGAATCGGTACTCTTGTTCGGCGAAGATGTGGCCTTTGGCGGCGTGTTCCGTTGCTCCATGAAGCTCGCCGAGACATACGGCCCGCACCGCGTCTTCAACACGCCGCTGTCTGAGCAAGGCATTATGGGCTTTGCCATCGGCTGTGCGGCTCAGGGGATGCGACCTGTGGCAGAAATTCAATTTGCTGACTATGTCTTTCCCGCCTTTGATCAGATGGTCAACGAGGCTGCCAAGTATCGGTACAGGGAGGGCGCTACAGGGAGGCATGTGGGTGGCTTGACGGTGCGGATGCCATGTGGCGCGGTGGGGCATGGAGCGCTCTACCACTCGCAGAGTCCAGAAGCACTGTTCAGTCATGTGCCTGGGTGGAGGGTGGTGATGCCGAGGGGCCCACTGCAGGCAAAAGGACTGCTGCTGGCGGCAATCAGGAGTAATGATCCAGTCATTTTCATGGAGCCAAAGGTGCTCTACCGTGCAGCGGTAGAGCAAGTGCCCGTTTCGGCGTATGAGCTGCCTCTGTCGAAGGCGGAAGTGGTCAAAGAGGGAAAGGACGTGACCATTGTGTCGTACGGCCAGCCGCTGTACATCTGTCTAGATGCGATCAAGCGTGCAGAGGAGGAGCTTGGGATCAATGTAGAGTTGATCGATTTGAGGACAATATATCCCTGGGATAAGGAGACGGTGTTAAAGAGTGTGCAAAAGACGGGGAGGTGTATGGTTGTACACGAGGCTATGGTGAATGCGGGTGTTGGTGCTGAGGTTGCCGCCACTGTGCAGGAAGATCCTGAGACCTTTGTCCGACTGGAAGCGCCAGTAGTGAGGCTGGCGGGCTGGAGTATACCCACTCCTTTGTGTTTTGAGAAATTCAACCTGCCAGATGTTGCAAGTAAGTTGTTTTCTTTGCTAGGAAAATCGAAATTCTTAACTGACTTATTTCTCGCAGGGGTGTACGATAACATCAAAAAGATTTTGAACTACTAAGAATATCAAATTTGATCAACCTGTTTGGCGTTGGTAATGTGGAATGGATGGCGCATGAAAGAAGGATCTTACGAAATGATGTGGCTTGCACACGCCCACAGACATTTATATGGGCCCGGAGCATGTTGCGTTCCCCTTGTCCCGTTACATGATCGATAAATCAGACCAGAGCCGACTATGATCTGAGCATCTCGTACTCTCTACAACAGTATCACGGTCATACAGCTGCGGCATCAAAAGTGGGCTACGTAAGGGATACGTCTTGTTGGAAGTCTGTTCGTTGTAGCATCGAGTGCTGAGTTGCTGGACCTTTGCGAAGAGAGCCAGGAACCAAATTCATACTTTGTGTGACTATATGGTGGCGCATACTAGCCTTGCTTCTCGTAGTTCCTATTCACATGGATTTCGCCCCTGTAAATTTCCAACACTGTCATCAGAGGAAGTGCCAGCATCAGCAACGTGACCAGCGTAGCAAAACTCCACTGCTTCTCCCCTTCGTCACTCAGCGGCGTCTGCGCAACGCCAAATGCTTGAGACGACTGGATGACTCTGACCGTAGCGGCCACTGCTATGGCGGTCATGATCAGCACGCCGACCAATTGGATCCACTTGAAGCCCTTCTGCCTGCGATCATGTAGCAGCCAGGTTGCAGCGGCGAACACGAGACAATTGCCGGCGATGACCAGGATGGTGCCCACGAAAGAGAGGGCGTTGTTTGATTCGGCCGAGGTATCCTCGACAATCCACGCACAAGCGGTCGGGAGTGTCGAATGCTCGAGGCCTTTCTGAACAACCTGTAGCATGGACACGCCGAAAACGCAGCCCAAGGCCAGGTTGAAGAACATGAGGACTTGTCGTAGCCATCGGAGAACCCTGTCAGAGTGGAAACTGCCTATGAGGACGAGCAGAGTGCAGTTGTGGATTGCAGTTGAAAGCAAAGAAACCATCCCTATAGTGAGTGAGATTGGGAATCAGTGAGCGCTCTATTAGGTGCCCCGTCGAAGGCCCGGCTTGTGTCCCATACTTGTCATCCTCCAGGGCTGGCCAAAGGCAGGACATACACCCCCGAAGCTGCACTTACATATAATGAAGAAATGATATGGGACCAGTGAATTGATCTGTGCGAGACCGACCACCTGGATACCGGTACCGTAGAGAATTTGTTGATCAGAGATGCCAAAGAGCAGCTTGCGGCGGATGAGGCCCAAGGCAGGCCTCTCGGTGTGGATGAAGGACTCTTGGATGACCAACGAAAAGGAGAAAACGATAGACACAACCGCAGGCACAATGAAGCCGAGAATGACACCGATGCCAGCCACTCCAGCATTGGAGGGCGTAGTAGCCGGTCCAGGTAATGTGCAATTCAACGCCATAGCGACTGGGCGGGATTAGATCAAACGCATGAGCCAAGTAAAGATTACGACAAAGGCCGGTCGGTGTTGAGAAGGCGGCAAGGCGATGCAAGTTGCAAAAATGAGCGAAGTGCAAATGCTGATGCAAATATGCCCAGAATCAAGAAAGGATGCTGAGGCTGTAAATGGATGTGAGGGTGGTGAGCAATGATGTATGGCCCCCGGAGGAGGCGTTCTTCATTTAAAAGGCCTCTGGGTGCATTCATGCACCCCTTTCATGGAATGGTTGCCAACCAGGCAACCCTACTTCCCCAGGGCCGATCAGCGCAAATCCATTCCCTTGTTCGTCGCTTTGGTTGGGCCACTGGAATTCCCTAGGGCTTTCTTGTTTCCAGGGATCCCATTTGAGGCTGTGTCTCGATTTGATTCACTACGCGCTGGCGCTTTGAGCAGCCAACCATGTTCGATGGGCATGAAACAAAGGGCCTTGTACTGGGGGCTAGGCGCATACTGCGGTACTAGGGTGTCAATTGTGTGGCGGCACTCGCACCGTAGCCGCCGATTACATACCTAACTACCTGGGTAACGGTAGCCAAAAGATATCCACAATAAATTCATTCAAATAGGATTTGTCTCTCCAGTAAAGGAACTGAGTAATCCTATAGATAGCCTTGCGACAGAGCTCACGCTCAGTACTCCTGTTGTCTGAATGCCATCGGTAATGCGACCCTGTCCCCATTGCCCAAAAAGACCTTTACTGCCCGTTGATATCGCAGAAGTATGATCCGCACAGGGTCTCAGGTTCGGATATCATGACGCAGCCGTTGTTGTAACCGCTGCACATGCATCCGGCAGGGCACTGTGCCTGGACTGCAGTAGCGGCAGAGAGTATGGCGAAGACGAGTTGAGAGAGCTTCATGGTGGCTAATCGTGATATCCACCGTCAGTCAATACCCGATAGAAGCGCTTATACTTTCGAGTCATACCTTTATTCTTGATCTGCCGTTTGGGAAGAAAGGTAGTCTTTGAATTGACGTGATGATTCCAAAAGGTGTGAGACGTGTTGAAAGATAGTTATTAGAATGCCTCGTTCACAGCAATCAGGAACATGACCACCTTCTTATACGCGCGCTCACCAGATGAATTTGATATCCCCTATAAACTTTAAAAAGGTGGGCTCGGCGTCGCCTCATTAATCTTTAGTAAGAAACCTTGTAGCCTCGTGCGAAGGTGAGTCGTGACAAGGCAATGATCGTGGCATTATACACTCGCTAGTTGCTGGGGCAAACGGGGTTCGTCCCACCTAAAACTACACGGACATTTCCTGCAACACTTGTACAAGTACACATCATCGCATATTCGTTCAAGCAGACACTAATAAACACGGTGAGCATCCATCCCACAGATGTTCCTATTGGACATAGCTTTACGAACTTCCATAGCAGCATGAATTGGTCTAGTTTCGTTTGCATCAGTGTACGCGCTGCATCACATATTAAGCAAGAATTACTGCCTGGCAATACAAACAAGGCAATGTGACTGTCTCGATACGAATACATGCCATGTTCTCGGCCGTTCCACGAGCTGACTCGCAATGATCATCGTGGGTCTTGGCAGCTTTGAGGCCTCAGTCACCCCACGCCTCAATGAATACCCTGACTACCGCGCGTCTGGGCCTGAATGATAATGCTTATTTTTGTGTTGATCGCGGAAATTGTTGACAACCTGGAATGATCCAAGGGTGAATGAGGTATAAAGCTTAACTTCCTACATAGTAGGTAACCACCTGGCCCAAATTCAGCCTTATTTCGAGATCATCTGACCATGTACTTATCGGGTGGGTAACTTTAAAGTTGTACACCAATCTAACACGGACTTTAACTCTGTTAGGGGCGTCGAGAATGCCGTTAGCACACAAGTAGCGTAATAAGCTAGGGACAGGAAGAGAATGTAGTTGCATGGGATGTTGCCCTTCACAAGTTGCTGTAGTGCGCCTTAAACACGATAATATACCTAAGATGCTATACATATTGTACTAGATATGTCAATTGGTCCCCTAAAGGCGTCTAGCATTAAGTTATGTCATACGCTCTCATATCCTGGCATACCATACGTCGAAATATGCTTACTGTGTAGTTTCATTGGTAATAAGAAAATATCTCTACGAAGGTCTTGTGATCGACTTCGTCAAACTATGCGCTGTAGGAGGTGAAACCCGCAATACAACATACAAGGGAGGGAAGACGATAAATATCATCCTTCAGATTACGAATATTGCAATGGAGCATCAATAACGCTGGTGATTTCCTTGCTGGGGTCGATGAGGAGCATGGCAGCTGTGTGAAATATCAGTAATCTGCTACCCAAAACACCAGATGTAGCCCCTAATGAACACATACCAACTGCAGCAACAGCCAGGAAGGGAATTGCAGAAAGCCACACGTAGCGAAACGCTTGGACATAGGTACTTATCATGGCCTCTGTACCTGCAGCGATGATCTTTTCAGTGACACCAGGAACAGTGGTGATGCCGGTACTGTTGTGTGCCAAGGTTTGTGCCACGAACTGCTCCACAGAGCTCGAAGGAAGACCGGAACCCAAGGCAGCTGACGCGACATTGCTAGAAATAAGGGCTATGCGTGATGTGAAAACAGCGTTGTCTTCTCCTTTTTGCATCAGTAATGTGTCCAATTTCTACACAGGAGATTCGCCACCTACAAATAGCAATACCAATCGTTCCACCGAGCGAACGCATGGAGATCATGATACCAGTAGCAACGGCAATTAGATCGGGAGGCACTGAGAGCTGACCCGCGGCGATCAGAGTCACAAGTGTCATACTCAGTCCTATGCCCATGAGCACTGGATAACCCCAGACCTCGTTCCTCGTGGTGGCGTCCGTCGTTGACATACAAGCGAAAAAGGTGATGAATATCATGAAAGCCAGGACGGTGATCCACCGAAGTTTTTTAGTTCTGGTGCAGTAAAGTCCAACAAGCAGGCTGGCGGGAATCACAACGAGGTAGGCTATTCCGTAATTAAGCCCGACGACGAGGTTGTCCGAGGTGTAAAGAACATTGAGCTATAAAATTGTCAGCTTATTCATGATGCCCCATTTTCATGGGAAAACATACTTCATATGCAAAATACTGGTTGGCGGCGAAAAACCCAATACCCTCGGAAAAGACGCAAGTCAGTGCGATGGCGAAATTGCGGTCCCTCTTGAAAAGCCCGTGATGGAACACCCCGTCCTTCTTAAATCTGTGCTCGTACATTCCCAAGATGATTGCGAGGGCCAGCCCGATCGCAAAGGGAGCCGAGACCTGCGGGTCTCGCCATGTATATGGGTTTAGAAAAGATAGCCCGAGACAGAACAGGACGAGGCCGGACGCCAGTAGTCCGTAGCTGACCCAGTCAAGCCGCGACAGTTTCTCCCTCAGTGGCAAGCTCTGCAGCTGTCTCGGAGGCGGTCGATAGGCGAAGACGCAGATGAGACCCGTTGAGAGAAAGAAGGCCATGCCGATATAGAAGAACGAGCGAAACCCGTTCGGGTCCCCATTCCTCGTAAGAGCACCGCCAATGACGAGCCCAGCAAATAACCCCAGCGCGTTGGAAAGCATGACGATAGACTGAGCCCACCCACGCCAGACCCGCGGGAGCACCTCTGAGACGACCGTGTGCAAGAGAGGCTGCATGCCAAAGGCTGTGCCGATGAGGCAACAGCCCGCAATAGCCATGTCCATGCTGGTCGCGCGAGCGGTTATGAGGCCACCGAGGGCGCCGGAGAAACTGAGCCCGACGAGGAACCATTTGCGGCCCCAATAGTCGGCTGCTTGTGCAACTATTGGGCCCAGGACGACGGTGAGGATCGTCATGGATGCGGTTAGCCATGATGCTTGGGATTGGGCATTGAAATCTGCAGCGATGCTGGACCCTTGCTGGGAAGAAGGTCAGACAGTACAGAACTGAATGACCGACCAGTTATTAAAAGAAAAAGGAAAAAAACGGGGAACTCACAGCCCCGGCTCCGACTAAACAGTATACCTGTGCGAAATATATTCCCGAGACTGCGATAATGGCCAATACTGTTTTCGAGCCAATAGGTGGGATCTGCTCCGGCGAATTTGTGTCCGCGGTCGACTCAGAGGCTCGCGAGCGGTCCTCTCCCTGCTGCGTTGCTTTCTCTGGTGCTGGGCCAGAGTCTGCCTGAGAGTTTTCTGCATAGTTGGACAACATGGTAGTCATTTGAATGAGTTCATCTGTGCTGTAGTCTTATCTTCTGCAATATTTCGTAACTCAACAAGAACAAAGTAGTCTGGACGGAATCACGGGGCCACCCCAGTACTTTGACATCCCACGTACTAATAATCGTCTAGTACTACAGTAGTCAGAACAGTTCTCCGATAGGAAGCCCGGGCTGAAACTGTGAATGAACATTGTTGAGACATACCATATGAGACATGCCATATCGGTGTTCCCCCCGTGGCGGCCCGTCGTCCGTTGTCCGTTGTCCGTTGCGCCTCATATGCAAGGCAACCTTTTGGTGCTACCCTCTGCTGCGGTGTGTATTGGAGGACCATATACAATACCTCAAAGAGATTAGGATGAGAAGTACCAAAAGGAGATCTTGATGATCTGACGACACTTCCTAGGCTGCCAAGAGCCTCAAGTGCAGGACGCCATGGCTGCTCAGACTGGTGGCAATTTCGGTGGTTCACTTGTTGTCGGAAGCCACATGTCCTTGGAACTAGACGATCACAGGCTGATTAGCTAGAGCGGCCTTCGAGTTCTACGAGCAGAAAACTACCTCCCTTGCCTTAGAGATTCATTGCTAGAATCAGCGTGCAAATCTCGACCACAGAGGTAGCGTCGCCACGGTGAATTCAGGAAACAAGGGTCTCTATTGCAGTGATTAAGTGGCCACGTGAATTATTTTACAAAACTCCAAATCTCGGTGGGACTATCTCACAAACCGAAAAGGACTGGCATGTGTTGAACTCTTCCCAGAAGCCTCCTCCACCAAGTGCGCCTTCGAAAGTACGCTCGTTACAGATCCCGTCCATGAAAGTCGGAAAAGCCGTAGTAAAAGGAAATGTTGGCATTTCTTTCTACCAGCAAGACAAGCTCAGGATGGGCAACAGCGTCCAAGACAAAGACCGCTTCGATATGCCTTCTTGTAGACCCGAAACCGCATCCCTCAATGTCCTTCATGACACCAGAGCCGATCTAGGCACCCTGCTGAGCCTGCTGCTGGGCTTGCAGGTAATTGTAGGCAAAGTAGGCCGCAGCACCACCAATAAGAACGAAGGCATAGACGCCGATGCCCAGACCCGTAGCATCGCCGGTCGAGGCCGCCGGGGCGACGGAGGACTTTTGCGCCTTGGGGGCTGGGTCGCCAGCCTGGGAGGGGAGCGAAAGAAGTCAGCTGGCAGCCAAAGAGAATATTGAAGTGTATGCGGGCGGTAGCCGGGAGTGACGGATTTGGGGAGGGGCGCTTCGAAACATACCTGTCTCTTCAGTGTACCGACAATAAGCTGATCCAAGGTCTCGCGGGCCTCGTCGCTGTGGCCGACATCCTCGAAAGCCTCAGTTGCGTCCTGGCCGGCGACATCTAGCAGAACCTCTTCACCACCTCTGTGTTGGGTGGGCCAGACCGCGTGTCAGTGCCCTCTTCTTTCTTGCCGAGGTCGGTTCGGGGACGAGTCTGGCAGGAGACGGGGAAAGTCCAGCTAGGCAAGGAACTTACGGATGCTCGTCCACGAACTTGCCGCAGTCATAGATCTTGTCGTGGATCACCACAAACAGGTCCTTCTTGGTGTTGTGCTCCGCAACATCCTGATACGTGTACTCCTTCTCGGCGGACATTTTGACTTTGGGGAGGGGGCTTTCGTTCGGCGAGGTCTCTAGGGATTGTTGAGGGTTGAGGATATGGTCTCGGTATATTCGACAGCAAGAGAGTATTTGCTTAAACTGTCGTCGTGAGGAGCGGTCTGCAGGAGGTGTCTGTCGGCGGAGGATCGGGTGAGGTAGGCAACGCGAGGGGGGACGATAGAGAAAGTCAACTTTCCGCGGACTCGCAAGTAACTAAGTGTGGATGGAGAAGCCGAAAGATAGTCTCTTCCGCTTCCCCAAGCTCTGGTAACGGAGGGAAATCGGCAGGCTGGACCGTTTTCCTGGTGGACCCGATGGCTGCCAACTGTCCTTCAGCTCCTGGGCCCTGGCAGCCAGCGACGCATGTCGGGCCAATAATCAAATCAACGCCTGTTCATTGGTCGAGCATGTCGCTGCGCAATGAATCGTTCGACTCGGCATGCGCACTCCCAGCCGGATCTAGGCCCCGGCCGTTTCACTCCAGGTTAGAAATTCAACGCAACGTCAACAAAGGCTTGCAATATCTTTTTTCATAGTAGGTACCTGATGCTTCCTTCACATGAAAATTTAATTACCCGTCGGACGCTCGACAAGCTTTGGTAGTTGGCAGATGCCATTACACGACATGAACCATTAATCGTATTAGACCTTCGAACGGCGTGGCTATGTACACTCTGATGTTTGTCCATGTCATGGCATGTCTCCTCCGTACTTGCTCCGTATTCCCGGCGCCGAAGGAAAGGCCGCCGACAGTTCCCCACACCAGCTTCGAAGCATCACAGTCGGGCTTCCGGCTCAATATCTCTGTCCGACGACCACTACTCTGTGCAATCCGGGGCAGCGTTTTCCCTTGCATAGCACCTTGCAAACCAAGATTGACTAGAAACTCGGCCAAGTGAGAGATCTAACCGATACTTACCTTGTCACCGTCTCCAATTAATAAAGTACAAGCATGTCTCGCTCCATCTTGTTTGGCTCAAACGGTTCTCTGGGAGGTTAGTACTCTTTACCGTCATGAAACGGAACTCTCGCCGGTCTTTGTAATTGCTACTTTGTACCACTTTCGCAGCACGCACCCAATAGACGAATATGCTCCAACCTGAAGCGATTATTCCCTGTGCAGATTTCTCCTACTACCAGCTTCCAGAATACAGCGCCGGTCAGATGCAGACCAAAACAACAACGTCGCCTTTGCTCAAACAGCCATCTGGTGACTACGTCGATTTCTACAGCCTACCGGGGAGATCAAAATCACCTGCGCGAACTGCCACCACCAATGTCTTGACCCAACCGGTAGCTCGCGACCTTGTCCCACTCAATCTTCTGCCTTGTCACGGGCAGCTGTCTCCTCAAGCCCTTGAAAGCGCCCTCACTAAGGCTGTTGAATCCCTTGTTCAGCTCCTCCTGGTACTTCTTCTCCGCCGTTGAGATGTCCTTTGCGATGGCGCTGCCTGTGCCTGAAGGAATTGAAACAGTCACCGCCTTGTTGGTCACCAACCGCACATTGCCGTCCTCGTAGTAGTGCACGTCCACTTTGATCGAGCCCTCGAGAGAGTTGTCGGACGGGTTGAAGATGTAGACGGAACGCCAGCGGCCGTTCCTAGTCTTGTTAGAGTCTATCCTGCGAGAGGTGATTGCTGGGTGTAGTGATCTTACCAGAAATTGTTAGGACTGTATTTGTTGCCCACGATGATAATTGCCAGCTTGGAGTCATCCTCAACCGGATATACGCCGTAAGCTGCGTTTGGGAAATGTTCCTTGACGTATGTCCCCAGGCTTTTGGAAGTCGATTTACTGCCCATACAAACTGTCAGCGTTTTTATGTCACACTATATGCACACCTGATCCAATTCCCACAGCTCTGCCACGTACACGAGTTCAATATTCTTGCTCTCTGGGGAGTAGCTCTGCACAGCGCTAGCCTTTTGCGTGGCATGATCGAATTCGAAGCTCGATGACTTCTCAACGTCGTAGTACCGTCCGTCTCCCAGTGAGTTATGAGAGCTGACGATGACGGCCTCGCTGCTCCCGGGAAGCTTCACTGTAATCAATTGATCCTCATTGTACTTCTGGAAGGCAGGTCCCAAGTCGTCGACAATGCTCGGGTCGGACACAGTCAGGGCCTTGATGTCTGCGTCGCGGGGGGGTCAGCGTCGCAGGTAAAAGCAGGTAGGATGGTTGGCTGCAGGCAACTTGCCGGCAATAACATCTGAAAGCTTTCAAGAGGTCAGCTCAGTAGACTCCAATGGGCAGGATATCGGGCGCACTTCTCCTGGAGGAGCGTCTCCCACGAAGGAAGACACCCACTCTACACTTTCAGACATTGGAGGTGGACTGGGCTGGAGGGGCACGGATAGATTTCGTCTTTGCTGGACAATGTTCGGAAGACAAAAGACTCGGATAGTTCAAGTTCTCGCTTGACGCAGAGTGCTTGAACTGTACCAAGAGGTTCGTCTCTAAAGGGAGCTACGGTGGCATGGGTTCGTCATCCCTGACCGCCGACACGGACCCCTGACTGCGACTATGGCGGGGTCCGCTCTAGTGCCTGTCCACTTGGTTTGTTACGATACCTCTGTGAGACGACATAGGACGCAAAGTTACCTCGTAAATTACCTTGTGTGAGCGTGAAGAATTGGCATCGTGTCGTTGGAAAGCAGACCGTCATAGACATATGATTTTCTAGAATGAGGTCTTCAGACAGATACATATGGATACTACTTTGCATATAGGGTTGGTCGTAAGTAAGTGCGCCCCGGAGAAGATGCTCCAGGTGTGTAGCGCATAAGAAAGCTACTACAAACCAGTTTCCGTTTCCAGCCACAAGCTTCGAGGTAGTGAATCAAAGTACGTACGTGGTCACCAAAGCTCTGTGATTGTTCTTTCGTTGTACGAAAGTACCAGATATTGGGCGAGCCCAGTACTGAAAGTGATGGCAAACCAACCATAGGCACACTCGATGGCTCAAATCGGCTAGCGTCTCCACTACAACGCAACCACTTGCAGCTGCAGCCTGTCTTGGTCTCAGCCTCGATCCCAACCCGGGAACCCATTCTCTCTTCATACAACACCCCCCCACAGCATCCAACGTTCGCCCTCGACGTTGGCCTCGTCAGCGCTCGAACTCGCCAGTCGTCCCCTTTGACAGAGTTCGCCATCCTCTGCCATCCACTACGACTGTCAACATGTCGTTCCTCGACCGCCCCCGCGTGGCCCCCTCAAAGTCGGTCGTCGACCTGACCAAAGACTCCAAATCGACCCTCGCGCCTCCCTCTCCATCTCCCTCCATCGCATCTACCACCTCCGCCCTGAACGGGCCCGGCGCCACCACGCCCAAGAAGAAGCGCCCTGCTGATGGCATCGAGATCTATTCCCAGCCCGCACTGACGGGCACCGGCATGCACCTGGGTACGCAGATGGTCTACGCTGTCAACCACCTCAAGGAGAAAGATCGCAACTTGACCGTCAGCGACATCGTCGACCATCTGAGTCGCCGTCCTGCTAATGATGCCGAGCTGGCCGAGATTGTGGAGGCTCTTCGTCGCCATCCCCGCGTCAAGTGGACTCCGGACCCCTCTCTCACCGAGCAGACCATTCAGAGCGGCACCTACGCTCACAACCCTGTCATCCCCGGGGTCAAGTCTAAGGACACGCTCCTGCAGTATCTACAGAGCAAGAAGGACGCGATGGCAGTCACTGTAAAGGACCTCGAGGATGGCTGGCCCAAAGAGAGGCTGTACCCCGCCATCGCCGAGCTGGAGAAGGAGCACAGGATTCTGGTCGTCCGTACCAAGAAGGATAACGCCCCTCGTTACCTCTGGCAGGATGACGCGAGTTTGTGGAATGTCGTCGAGCCGACATTTCAGGCTATGTGGCATAAGGTCAATGTCCCGACAGTCGAAGACATCAATCGTCTTCTCCTCCAGGCCGGACAGAGGCCTACCAGCGAGGATCCTCGAAACAAGATGATGGCCAAGGTTGAGAAGGCTAAGCCAAAGAAGAAGAAGAAGGCCCCAAGAAACCTTACGAATACGCATTTGAAGGGGCACTTGTCCATGTTCAAGGACCTATAAGCGCGGCCGGACGCACCAGGGGACGACGTAGTAATGGGATTGATGGCCGAATTTGAGCTCACCTTGCGGACGCAACGAGCTTTTGCATCTTGAGGAGTTTTTGGAGTAGAAAGGAATTAAGTGAACCGGTATGTTGTTTTTCTTGGAGGGAGGGGGGCCAAGCGTCTAGATTGATCATGCTTTGGCCCTGGTGCATCACACGGCGTACCGGAGTTCTTATACCAAACACAGAGAGTTGGTGATTAAATTGTCTGGGAAGGGCTGGTCGATCGCAGCCAAGGGCAGATTGCAGCAGATCCGAGCGTTGAAGGAAGTTCGATTTTCGAATAACAGACACAGTTGCAGATCATCGCGACTCTCCATTGTGAGATCTTATGCGCTTTCAACGTTGGGCCACTCTCTACTGACTACAGGGTATTGTCCCAAGCTTCACTGTCAACTTGTCCTCCTAATCTCCCTCTCATCACATCATCCATTCTACCTTTTTCCTTGTCATTTCTGTCAACCTCTGCCCAAGAAGTAGAAGAAGTTCCAGCTCAACTCAAATTCAATTTCCGGGTGCTGGACTTGAAATCTCGAAATTTGAGCGGTCCGTTATGTTTTTGCTCACGTAGGACTATGGGCAGAGTGTTTGGGCAAACGTTTGGATGGTGATGATTAGCGGCGCCATGTAAGCCACACGCTTTGTGCACCTAGCTGGACAAGGTCGGTGACTAATTTCGTTTGCCCATATCATTAGGAAGAAGATGGAGTACTTACATATGGGATTTGAGACTTGAGCTTATGCAACACTTTCTTGGCCTCACTTGTAGATCAAAAAGATGAAGAATGCGGAATGCCGGATCACTAAACAATAATTCAGCTCTCCGGGCGTATTGCGTCACACACCCACCTGGGCTCGGAAACCGTCAGGCAACCTGGCAGGAAATTCAACTACGACGGATGCTTGAAACATGTTGATTTGTATCTCACAGAAAAGGCAGGGTTGACGATATCCATGCTGCTTGTGGACTTATACTTACCCTTCCTACCCCCTTAAACCCCAAGTTCATTATGGTCGTGAGAGGCGCCTTCTCCCGTACAACCCCTTACACACACACACTTTTTGCATGTGCATTGTAAACCAAACAATTTCTCAAATGTTTCAATTTTCCACTTCTATGCTGCCAGCTTCTGAAGTTCTATACCGTATTTTTTCAGGTTGCTCAAATTCGCTTTTCTCTCCTTGCCCATCAGTATTCCCAAGTACAACCGTACATGACCCTGAACACCCTTGTTGCCCCGCCAACAATGAGTTCCGTGATGACCCATGAAGCACCATCCTTAACCCCTATCCCCTAACCTAACCCAACCAGTCTAAAGGAGTGAGGAAAGTAGAGTATCAAGCAAAGGGAAGAAGCTGTGATGCTGTTGAGGTATTAGTAGAGTTTCAAGCCCAATGGCAAACTCAAAAAAATAAAAAATTGTTGCTAGTTCTGGACTCCAAGTCAAAGAGTTTGTGACTTCCGGATCCCGGGATGGTGCGAGGGCCTCCCATTAGGCTAGCTGGTGCCTTTCGTAGTACCGCTTAAATTGTCTCAAGACGGTCTGAATGAGACGATCTTTTTTCGTGACATATTGGAGAAGGACTAGGAAAACATCCCCGGATCAAGAGACTCGTACGCTGGGTATCCCTAAGCTGCCCAGAGCTCGTTCTGTTGTCGAGGCTTGTAGGTCTGTTGCGCACCCGGCTCAGCACTGCCTGTTCTCTGCATACCCAGTGCGCCAGTATAGAAAAGTTGTCCTTGAGCGGCGGCGTTGGCAGCATAAGCGTCGTTAGGATCTGGATAGACATAGCTGTTATTGCCACCACTGTTGCTGTGCGAAGGTGAAGCAACGTGTGCTGGCGAAGCCCAGCTAGCACTACTCATGTGAGGGCTACCGGCTGCGCTTCCAGGCGACTGGCTGTTTTCGATATTGGGCTCCAGAGTGGTGGGCGGTGGGGGGCCGCCATAGGCGTTGGGATGAGACGTGGGGCGAACACTGGTGCTGAAGCTTGCCGAAGTTGTAGCAACAGGGGCACTTGTATGCAGATCGTTGCGCATGTGGGCCGGCAGGGAGCTGTTGCCGTTGTATGGGTGTTGCATACCGTTGGCAGACGCCATATCGGCACTGGGCGACATTGACATAGTTCGCTGGTTGGGAGAAGGGGTCGACATAGGGGATCCGTGGTTGGAGACGTGGTCACCCTCAGAGTGAGCAGGACGAGCGGAGGCAGATCGAGCATTGTTGGCATTTCTGGCTAATGCCTCAGCCGTCTCTCGTGCGGCCTCCTCAACAGTGCCAGTGTGGTGATTTTGGTGACGAGTGAGAGTGGTGCGGCGAGTGAAGGTCTTCTGGCATGTGGCGTACGGACACTTATACGGTCTCTTACCCGAATGAATGCGACGGTGGCGAGCCAGCGAGCTGGAATCACTGAATGGCTGCATTGTATCTGGATCAGCGGCCTACCACTACATATTGTACTTTGGACTGGAAACTCACCTTTCCGCAACGCTCGCACATGTGCGGCTTCTCTCCTGTGTGGACACGCTGATGAACGGTCAAGGCTGACCTCTGGATGAACTGTTTGCCGCAGTTAGGGTAGTCACAAACGTGGGGTCGGACTCCAGTGTGGATGCGCTCTGCGTCACAAGTCAGACCATCGCTCTTTTCTATTCGCCGCACGAAGTAGAGACAGGAGAACAAACCATGACGAGCAAGGTCGCTACGCCGAGCAAAGCCTTTTCCACACGTGCTGCAAGGATAAGCCTTGGGTGCTTGTTGGGCAGCCTCGGGCCTTGCGGGTTGAGGAGGACCGTACGACATGTCGGTGGCCATCTGGGGGAAGGCCATGCCAGTGGGAGCCATATTGGGCTCAGGCATGTGGAGAGGAGCGTGCATGGCGCTGGGAGAACCATAAGGACGACCGTTCTGCAGCTGGTTCATTGGGGGCTGAGAGTATCTCGAGTGTTCGGAACCGTGGGGCGAGTCGGCACGTTCAAGTGGGAGAGGCGGGAGTTGCTGGGTCATGGACTGCTCGAGCATCTGACCAGGAGCAGGCTGGACGGCAGAGACGGCACCCTTTTGGTTGAGCATGTTGGTGATGCCCATAACTTCACCTGGGGCTGGAGAAGACATGGTTAAGCGACAGCCAGACAAGAAAGGCTCGCGACGGTAGGACTGGAGATGATGCCGGTGCACGGATCACTAGTTTCGTCCACAAGGAAAAGACGCTCCCCAGTAAGAAAATAAGATGTGTCTTACAACACCAGAATGTTTCGGGTATGGATGAGATGGAGGTGCCAAATCAAGCCCAGTCAATCCACTGCAAATCTTGTTAGCGAATCCCAGAATTGCAAAGCCAGGCGGTGAAATTGGGAGCTAGGAAATGTAATGGGCAATATGATGTGAGAATATGTCAAATGACAGGTCAGAACTCAAGAGACAAATGGTTTTTCAGGGGAATGCTGGGAAAAGCATCTCTATGAGGGAGAGAGCTGCAAAAGAGCCTTCTCTCAGACAACCAGCTGGGAAATGAAGTCCATTGCAATGGTAGGTGTTCAATTGTTTTTTATCGAGAGTGTCAAGACTTACAGAGGATGGAATACCAAATGATATGTCAGCTTGATGCAATCGAGAGTTGTCTTGATATGGTGTAGCTGTCGCAGGGGGGCTAGACTGTGGGGGTGTCGCGTCGCAAATCGCCGTTGCTGTCACAGTCGCAGTGAGAATTTCTGGGTGGAGACTCCCCGTCGTGCACGGATCAGGATGCAGAAGAACCGCGTCTGGATAGCTGAATAGACGCGCTCTGGCTGATTCAACCTGACTTCCCCAGATGTCAGTCCCAAAATCTGATTTCAATGCCTGCAGACCCAACAATCCAATAGGAGCGCCAGGGCCTGGTCTATGATTCAGCCTGTTTGCCAGTCCATGCAAACCCCTTAAGAAAACACCAGTGATTGCCATCCAACAAGTGCAAGTCCTGACTGCACCAACTACTATCATCGGCAGAGGAGGGAGCTTCAGCATACCTTGTCTTCTGTTCCCTGCTGTCAAGTCTCGCCTTGTTTCCTAGACTCGTGAAGAGTTTGTATACCAGTCTCGAAGGCGATTATTAGGACCGAAGATTATTGGAGAACTTGTGCTTGAAGAAAAGATCAATCAAGGCTGGATAACTTGAAGACAGTCGAGATGAAGTAGTTTGTTTGTGAATTGTGAAGTCTGAAAGGCTGTTGACTGTGCAGCACAACAGATCGTGACAGAAAGAACAACAGCACAGCCCACTTATGTGTCTGTCGCAAAGATCTTGGAAGGTCTCTCCAGGTCTGTCGGATCGTAGTTCTTTCGGCTAGAGGTTCGTCGCAAATCGGGAAACTATGCTCGTGCAAGGTCAGCAGACTGGCAAGGTATTTTCAGCAGCACGAATGACGATAGGTGCTATCGTTTGCTGGGCATCGGATCCGTGGAAGTGAATATGAAGACTCGAAGCTTCCAACACAAATTGAAGCTTGGTGGAACAGGGCCAAACAAGAATCTGAGTGGTGTTCCTAGGCTGCAAATGTATGCTGTTTGTGTAGGTAGGCCAGGGGAGGAAAAAGAGGCAGGTTGGGCGGTGCAGCTCCGAAAAGTCATTAGACTTTGGGTGGTCGGCAGCAGCTCACACAGTTGACATTGCAGCTAAGCGTGAGTCTGCCCGAATGTCCGCCTTCTTCTCCCACTGCCAGGCTTCGAGGATGGAAAGAAGGAGGGGTAAGGTTGAAGTCTTTCTGGCAATGCCAAAATGATGCTTACCTCTTTGACTGACTCGGATGTCAGTGCAGAGAAGCCGATGAAGGTGGTGAGATGTTGTGAGAAGATAGAAGATGACCTCAGTGCTGTGGCAGAGAAAGTCCGAGATCTTTGGGTGGCCCAGAGTCGAGGACAAGGGGTTGTATTAAAAAGAAAACAAACCCATGGCTGCCAAACTTGGGGAAAGAGCGCTAGGACTAGTGCACCCTGGCAGTCTTTGCCAGTGATGGAGATCGACACAGTGCTGGTTGAAACGAACAAACAAGGGTCTGGGTGTACCTGATCGGTACAGCAGCATCTGGCCCTTGCAGCGGGGCCTCAGGGGATAGCAAGGGGGGGCCTTTCATCGATATTCAACTTGTAGGCCACTAGAAAGATCTGGTCTAAACCCCTACGGTCTAGTCCGAGTTATCCGCGCAGCCTCCTCTCGATTCCCTCAAGGACCATTCAAACATCCAACAAGTCTCCAACTACAGACCATGTACCTAATGACTATAGTATGTACCTGGTTATGGCCACTTTACTCTTTGCCTTCTCACGACTGGGGAACATCCTCTCAGCCCTCAATTTCGGCGCATTGTCATCAACTCGCTACCAAACTGAGATTCAGGTGATCAGTGTCCTGAGACGTTGTGCAAAGTTAGAGGTGTTCGGAAAGCAACAACACGCACTTCAGCATGGCTCTCGGGTTGACACCCTCAGATGGACTAGTTGATTGTTTAGCGAAACTTTGTTGCCCTTCGGAGCGTTGGCGAAGCTGCCAGCTAGTTGACTTGTCGTCCTTACCACCAGAAGACAAAACCATCCAATCTGCTACACCGTGACAAGCTGCGCGCGTTACGCTTGTCTCGCAGTAGTGGTGGCTTACGAGGGCAATCAAAAATGACGGTGGTGCACCGCTTCTCTGCTGTCTCTGCAGCCAACCGACGCATTTGGTCGATAGGGCGACGATGAATCGAAGAATCGTTCCATTGACAATTGTTTGTGAGGGGCTGATACTCAGGTCTACTGATACCCTATGCACAGCATTGTGGCTCTGCCCCAGATCTCCAAAATGGATCTGCGGCTATTGTACAGCACACAAGTGCTTCTATGGTCTGTGACCTGATCTCGGCACGGTGATGGGGTCGTCTCGTCTGTGTCCGCTAACCGCCAATCAACCGCACGCAACCGAATACCACTCCAACTTCCGTACTAACCAGCACAGGACGATAAGTCACTCTTAATCTGATCTATGGCCAGCCAGCCAGCATAGGCTGTGATGATCGAAGCAGACGTTATTAGCGTCTTCTCAGAACGCTTTCTAGATACCGGCGCAAGGCACAGGGCAATGCGCCCGGCTGCGCTGGGCCGTGCCCTCTTGGCCTAAGAAGAACGCTGTCAGGGACGAAGACAAACAGGAGCCACCAAGTGCCACCGCATATTGTGCGCCCCACGGAACTATTGCCGGAATCTCAAGACCGGGGTAGACACGGCCCCTCCGTGATATGCTGCAGAGATCCACTCGTTGCGCTGTACTATGTATCTCCAACCTTGAGAAGCGCATTGAAAGTTCACCGTATGTTCTGCGGGCTCGCTGGCAGCCAACGAGCGTGGGAACACCGATGGCCCGAAAATGGGTCGAGATATGCTGTCCTCTCGCTCAGACTGACAGACACCTGACGTGGGGCCTTTTGAATTTCAAGAGAGGTCAGGGCTTCCCGCCAGGACGCTCGGACAGACAGCACACAACCTAAATAGTAACCTCGGAGGGCGCTCGGAGCAGGAGAGGGTTTGTCCAAGCCCACGGGAGCACGGTTCGACCGTTCAGCCTTATTACCTCGACGTTGGGTTTGAGATATATGAACATCCATGGTTGTGGCAGATCTGCCATCACATCATAGCGCCGTCGTACGGCAGCACTTCCTCCAACCTTTCATGTCCCAAGGTTTCCATCAGGCCTTTAGCCCTGCTGCTTCTATTCTCCTACCGCCAATTCACCAACAAAGAAAAGGGGCACAGTTTTCCGCATATGACATGAACAAGACCCCCATGACCGCCGAGCAGTGAGTAACGTGGTATGTGCTCCGTCGTTGCTGGAGAAGCTGCATCGGCTTGCTGCATTACCGCCGGGACATGGGGACAGGGGGGAAAGTTGTTAATTTCCCAAACCAGAAACCTTCTAGAATTCTTTTGGAAGCCATGGACGCGGCGCCACGGCGGGAGTTGTAGCCGGGGCACACGTATCCCTGTCAACGCCCGGCTCCGCCGCAAAGTCAGACTTATGTGCAAGGACCACTTCAGTCGAAACTTACGCACGGTGTTCTCGTTGGCCTGCGTCCCCATCCTGAGGCGGTCAAGACAATAGGCACATAGTAGCAGCACACAGCAAGACGCGGCTCGGCTTGTCGTGTCCTGGCGGCGAGAACTGTTGGATGCAGAACGTCATCGTCCGAGATGGTCAAGGTTGAGAACCACCATAGTTTGAAATTGCTTTGCGGGCGTCTACTGCGCAGGAGGCTGAATTGGCAATTTGAGTGGTCCGTGACACGTTGCCATGGCTTGCTGAGGCATGGGGACAAGTTATTTCGAGAGCAAATTGGCAAATTACGACGGGCCTCGCAATGAGATCTATGGTGTACAGAGTAGGTATTGCAGAGTGCCTTGGGATCTTGGCTCTGACCACGCCACTTTTTTGTCTTTGCCTTTCATGCAGCCACCGGCAATAGGTCTCTTTCGCCAGTCCACAGATCTCTGAACGACGTTGAAACCACAGGAAGCACGGAGCACCTGATCGTCTCGACGCGAAATCTTTTGCGGCCGGCTCTGGGCCTCCCGTCCATCCCGTCCTCCACAGCGGGAACGAAGCAAGATGGAGCCACAACTTCCCTAAAGGGGGCGGCCATCCCGAATACCCGTGTTATTACGCGGTGGGAATATTATGATCTCCGGCTAGTGAATCTACTGGCAGGAGCTGGCAGCTGCTGGTCAATATTCCGGGTTTGGATGTATAACTGCAAAGTAACGGCCGTGGTTGGGCCCCCAGCTGCGACAATCTTGTGTGGTACAAACCATTGCTTGACGGCCCCACCATGACAGCATCAACGCATTTTCTAATTTGCACGCACTCAAAATAGTTGCAGAACGGCAGCGGCAAGGTGATCTATTTGACTACCCAGATTTCTCCGATTAACCACAGCAATGCCCAGTCCTGCCTACGAGATTGGGGTCTTGCCTGACGCACACCGAAATTATACTGTCTTTGCGCGTTCTCATTGGTCGTAACCTATAAGTCTCCGCAGCGCACCTTTCAGCTTTCGCTAGCTGTTACACTGCTCGACCTCGTCGTTCGCCAATGACGGTCCGATTACAGCAGTCAAATGAAGGCTTCGATCGCACAAACATCATGGCAATGTCAACTGCCGTGCCACCATACCGAACTCACCTTCTTACGCACCGGCGGAGTACAGTACATGACACGACTGTGCACAGCCGTCCGTCCTAGAGCTCATACGGTGCCTGGGTCGTTTCTCTCGTCTTTATGCTGGGTCAACTGCGCGCCTACCCGAATCTGTTCCGTTGCTAGGAATTGATGGCTCCTCCTTGATAAGCAGCCAGCTTTCATGCACTGTACTGAACGCCCAGTTGAGGGCTACTAAAGCACAAAGTGTCAGTCAAGACGCAGAAAAGCCTCTGATAGCTCGTGTTGGGTATCCCGTAACGGTTGCAAATTTCTTTCCTGTCGTGTGACAGCTTGAAAACAACCAACCACTCATGAAGCAAAGACCATCATCAATACCAGACGGGCGGATCCATCAGGTCGAATATCCCATCAGCCCTCAGCCCTGCCTTGGCGTGTTGCGCGTTTCCAGCCCACAGACGCCCATTAGGCTCTGCGCACGTCCATGCGCCTGACAGAAGGGGTGTTTCAAATAGCGCCGGCACATGCAAAACCAAATCTGCTACCACCGAATGTTGTGGGCTGCGGATGAGAAGGGCACACCTAGGTAACGAGTGCAGCAGGACGCTTTGGTGCTCGAGCCCCACGCAGGACGACGACTCGTCACTGGGATTACACTGGTCAGCGTGAGGGCATAGCTTTTCAAAATGCCATGACGGCGACAACTTTGGTACACTACAAGCAGCTACCCATAGCTCCGTTTCCGGCCTTTGAAGTCTCGAACCAACGCCTAGCCCAACTTACAATCGAAAAGAGAAAGGCTACTTGACTACTTGGACTACTTGGCTTTTCTTCAGAATGAGCCGCGCATCTTGGCCAAACACGAAGCCCATGTCCACGATGACTTCAAACTTTGGATTTGAACACACTTCCCGCCTCATCCGATGTTGATCACTCGCATACTGCCCAGAGCTTCGTGACGTGATGCTTCGTGGACCTTCCCCGTAAACTCATGCGGCTTGCCTTCGCACTCGTTGATCCAAAGATGAACATAGCGGTCGAAATGGGCTCGCTTTAGGGCAGATTACCACAACATGTATCTATTCAAATCAATGCAAACCGACTAGCGGCATAAGAACGGCGGTGATCTTTACTGTTCCTGCGTCTTTCGAACCATTGCTGCGTAGTGTATTCGCCGCTGGGCCGTAACGGCTATAGATGCCTAATGGCTACTTTCGCTGGGAACCGTCGCTAACGAGAATCCCAGCGTTGAGTCGTCAAGGTTCGTGATTGATGCACGATCCACCTTCGCCAGAACCAGGCGGCCAGGGAGGAAGCTGGGACTACTCCCCGTCCCGGGCGTCGGGTTACCATTCCGAGTGGGGCGTTTTCTACTGTGCATGTATCCCACGATCCCTGACCAGGCGGTACTTGGGCTCTACCTCAGACCGCCAGCTGGCCCTGTCATCTTTCATTGCTTTCCCCAGGGCCACCTCTCCTAGGGGAACGGAAATTGGCCTGCCACAAATCGATCCCCCCCCTTTTTGCTTGCCCGGGGGATAGAATAGTGGAGAGGACAGGACGATGTGGCGTTAGGTCTCCACGTGTTTCCAGCGGGCAGGGCTAGACGACGTGCATAGCAATCCAGGCGGTCAGAGCTTCTGAGGTTTCTAGAAGGCTGTCCTACTGCACAAGGGTGGGTGAGGGCTTGTTGGGTGGTTTGGCTTGACTCAGACCCTCCTGGTCGGGAAGCTCTGTTTTGGGCACCACTATCGCAAGCATGTGTCAATTAGAGCAGATGAAACATTGAAACAGTCCGTTCAAGTGAGTCCCTAGGTGTATTGACAGACGTGACCATTTCACGATGAACCTCAGTAAAATTTTACACTGACAATCATAACAGACCCTTTGCCCTAGCCATGTCTTGTAACCGTCATTGTTGGAGCTTGAAGATAAAACCTGGGCATACGTGAGGATAGTCGTCACCCCTTTGCCTATGTCCTCTTGTTCCCGCGAATTCCGAGGAAGAGCTAAGACATATTTTCCCTAGCCCTCATACGGGAATCGCTCGGCAACATGACAAACTGAAGCAAGGTGTTTTTGGCGCAGTGCGCATGACTTCGCGATGCCCTACGATTTAGTGTCTCTATATGATGATGACAAACGGCCAAATCAGGCTCAAGCTTGGTTCTGTGGCAGTGTGTGCCAAGGTTCAGAACGACTCATTGTGTGAGCATAATTGTCAGAAACAGCTGAGAGCCTGTCAACCTGCCAATTGCCTCCACGAACAAGTCCCTTCGGGCACAAGGCTGCGTTTCAGCCTTGGCTAGTTCGGCTGCGACACTGGTTGGTTGGGATGAAAAGTTCCCGACGACTGCTCGTCATCCTCGGAGTTCCTACTCGAAATGCGATGTTTCCGAATAGAGTCTACCGTGGGGTCGTGATGGGCCACGCGACAGATTTTGCCCTGTCTCGTCCCATCTCTGTCCCAAAGTCAGCCTTGCAGTCCATCAATATGCCAAGCCGAGCTCCCGGAAGGCGGTGGTGGCAGCGCAGCCTGACCTGCGCGCATGAAGTGGGACTAAGCCATGCTCGCAACCACCTTTCCGCGAATCTAATACAGATTACGAATTCGCCTTCATGAGAGGTACATTGTGAGACTGTGATCAACGGGAGAGGAACACGAACCACCTGGGTAGTTTCGCGGTCGCGGTCACTTGGTCCATGCTGACCCTTGCACGCAAGCAAAGTAAGATGCTGATGATGCTCTAGCTTGTCTTAGCTGAAGAATTAGTAGGGAATCATTCCTCATAGTGGCAAGTTCCCCTCGCGGATTACTGAATGAGATCCAGGGCATTGCGGGCACCAGAAACAGGTTGTTGCCGACCTTGAGCGTCTGGCCTCGCCAAGCGGGAGAGACGGATTTTGCGAGGAACGAGCTGCTGGGTTTCGAAGCCTTAAGGCTCTCAGGTGGTCGACCAGTGGTTGGTTTTTGATCCTTGATGTAGAGTGGCGTGACAGGTAGGCAGTCGAGTCTTTCGGGCAATGTGTCGACCCAAAGAGGGGGACGTCTCGCCAAGAAGCAGGGCTCACAATCAGTTCGACACTGACGAACGCATGAGCAGTATCGTTCAGTCTTTCACAGCATACTTCGCGAATGATCATCCAGCTATGGCTATCGTGCAAGAGGTAATGCTACAGCAGACAGTCTAGCAAAGTGAAAGACAACCTAACTGGGTGTTTGCCACGAGAAATTGTGCTTGGAACGAATTGGCATGCCATCACTCCACGCCAATTGCTGCCGTCTGATAATAGATGAATAGTCTCCAGGCAGGAGAATAGAGGGCTGTGGGCGATACAACACGGATTACTGAATCGTCTGTACGGAAAGACATGCCCTGTGATATGATTTTTTGTCTACACCGTCTTGAAAAGGACGCAAATTCTACAAACGTCCACCCGTTTTGCCATGCCATATATCAACTCTTGCGGGCGGATGCCTAGTCACATTCTTATGGCCCATACTCCCAGCCTTTGTTCATCTAAATCTCTTGCCATGAGCCTACGCAGAGCCGTTCGTATCTAGCTTACCGTCCACCTTCTCCACGTACTTTACCAGATCTTCAATCGTACACACCTTCAATCCAAACTTCCTCGCAAACGCCACACACGCTTCTCCTCTCATCATACCCGGCGCCCGGTGTATCGCCTGGCCCTCGACCGCGTCCCCATCATCCACCAGCTCACAAATGACAGCCGCAGGCCTCTTCCCGGCCAAGCGACAGAACTCGGTCGCGGCTTCCGTGTGCCCCCGTCTCTGTCTCACACCACCCGGCCTCGCCCTCAACGGCAGCACATGTCCCGGTCTCCGAAAACTTTCCTTGGTTGCCTCGGGATCAGCCAGCGTCCGACACGTCAGCGCGCGGTCGTGGGCCGAGATACCCGTCGTGACTGACGGATCTGCCGAATCGACGGTGATGGTATATGCAGTGGCGCGGGTGTCTTCATTCCTGGCGACCATTTGTGGCAGATCGAGGGTCTCGGTGAGGTTGGGGATTACGGGAGCACAGACGTAGCCGGACGAGTGACGGATCATGAAGGCCATTTGCTCGGCTGTGATGGACTCGGCGGCGATGATGAGGTCGGCTTCATTCTCGCGGTGCGGCTCGTCGAGCACTACTATGAATTTTCCATCGCCTGGGGAATAATCCGGTTAGCTGGGAGTCTACAAATGAGAGGGAAAAGGCGGGGGATGGGCGGGAGAGTAGTAGCCGTACGGAAAGCCTGGATGGTGTCTGGTATCGAGTCGAACTCAGACTTGTCAAGAGCTGTTGCGCTCATAGTGAAGATGTGATGAATCAAATATATCGATCAGTAGACAAGGCAGAGAACGACGTCTCTGGCTCTGTCTTAGTGGATCGTGACCTGTGTGCGATCGACCTCGTCTCCGGCATGCGCTTGTAGGTGTATGGGTAACTAGCTTTTCACGGCGCACTCGGATCAATTGAAGCTGCAAGACGAGCACTGCGCATATAGCACTGGGCAGGGCAGATCAAAGGTCGTTGACAAGAGCAAGGGGTCAGCGCGAGTAATCCTCGTAGATGGCGCAATCCGAGTCGATACTCCAGTCTAAAATTATCACAATGCCCCGCGATGGGACCCGTTCTTCCCGTTGCCGGCGGGCGGATTCCTTGCTGAGTGAGCAATTGGCGCTGCTTAATAAGTAAAATAAAAAAACTGGTTCAGCAATGCCACGGGGTCAAGAATTTTGTCAAAGGATAAGGCCAGTTTGTTTGAGGTACGAATACATCACGTCAGGTTGAAGCTGACTTGTTCTTAAATATGCGAAATAGTTCGACGTGCTTTCGCCGTCATCCGCCCGAAGGCTCGCCGGATCAGATGCGCGTATTCGGCGGCTCTGATCGGCTGTGGACGTCGCGTTCGGCACCTGCACACATCCCTGGACCTTGAAAAGTCCCTGCAGGAAAGAGCCGATCCGCCCCAAATCTTTTGGGAGCCTCCGATGCTGACCTCATCACACAACGTCCTAGATCGATCTTACTTGGAGTCGGCTTATATCACGGCTACCGGACAAACATCGTGAGCATGGCGCCTTCAAGGGCACCAGCAAGTCTACTACGGCAATTGAAGTACCCCTCGCCTCGACCACTGCGAGCAATCACATCAACAGCCAACACATTGCCGTTTACGCCAATATCATGTCGACGTTATCAGAACACTGAGAGCTCTGCCGCCTCCAACAGCAATACCTATTCCTCCGTCAACGCCAACGAGGTGGCACATTTCAATGCTCTTGCCTCCTCATGGTGGGATCCCCACGGATCTTCACGCATTCTTCACCTCATGAATCCTCTGCGCCATGACTTCATTCGCACATGCCATGCCAGTCAACCAGATCCCCCATCACCATCCCAAAAGCTCCGCTATCTGGACGTAGGCTGCGGGGGCGGAATATTTGCCGAGTCTGCAGCCCGGCTACCAACGACTGCATCCGTGACGGCTGTCGACCCTACGCCGGAGGTGCTGAAAATTGCGCGGGCTCACGCAGCAAAGGACCCGTCTCTAAGCGCAAAATTGACGTACATTGCGGGCACTATCGAGACATTACCGCTGCCCAAAGATGACGGGGAGAAATTTGATGTCGTTAGCCTATTCGAGGTTATAGAACATGTGGACAAGCCTTCAAAGTTTCTCGAGCGGTGTGGGGATTTTGTCAAGCCTGGAGGCTGGCTGGTGATGAGCACCATAGCTCGGACGTGGACGAGCTGGTTTACCACCAACTTCATGGCAGAGGATATACTTAGGATCGTTCCAAAGGGAACACATGACTGGGAAAAGTACATCAACGCCGCGGAATTGAAGAACTACTTCGACAAGAGAACGGGCTGGAGTACTCCCGTTGTAATGGGGGTGGTCTACGTCCCGGGCTTGGGTTGGAAGGAGGTGCCGGGTAGTGAGAGCGTCGGAAACTACTTTTTGGCTGTCAGAAAGGAGTGAACATTATTCGGTCGGACAGTACTGAATTATATTCAGAGCATACTGGAACGCCTCGGAGGGCTGAAAAGTGCTTCAGATAAACAACAGGCCAATACAGCCACAGCTTCCCGAACCTTTGAGAGAAGCACCCCAAGACCAAGGAGCGTGACGCGCTGGCCCTGATTACAGTGCTTGATAGAAGAAACCCGGCACTCTGTTGCAGAAGACTGTGGTTACTTGGGTGCATGACGCCGCATCCGATGACATGCTTGATATGAACAATTCCACATGGCACCTAAACCCCCCGAATCTGCCTTTCAGTCCGCGGTATGATATAAAAAGCGTCTTGTGAGTCAAATAAGCAGATCTATTCTTGAAAGCCATATCTTGCAGCTACTAGTGCGTAAGGTAATATAGCTCTAATTTTATGATCACTGCAAAGTATCCATAACTCTTTAAGATTGGTCTTTTCGTACATACATAGCAAATACTAGGAATCCAAAGGGCCCACCTGCACTCCCCCAAAACGGTAGCTAATATGTACCTCGACGGTCAGTATGACGTCAGCCGCCAGTTACAGGAATGACGCTCTTGTTGAGAAATCGACATTGAAATGATTGAAGTCTCCAGCTTCTCTAATTGTTTGAGCCTTTTAGACCCATCATAGCCCGAAGACGTTTATTGTCATTTCGGTTTGTTCATCTTCAACCTACAAGACCGTCGCAATGGCATCTCTCCGCTCAGTCCCTACCATCTTGCGCTCGCAAGCGCGCGCCCGCACCTTTACCACGCGCCAACGCCTCTCAATCTCCTCCATAAACGCTACACGCAGCTACCACAACACCCCGTCGCTACGTCTTCCTTACAAAGATGATCAAGACCGGGAGTCACTAAAACCCCGTTCCACAGAGGGCACCAAGAGTGGCACGGACAGCGACGCGGCCCAGACAGATGCAGCGTTTGACGGGTCCAAGACGAGCCCTGAGGCTGCGCACGAGTCGGCGGAGAAGGAAGAAAACGGCAACTCGCTGGACACGAGCGGCGCAAACCAGAGCAAATCGAAGCCGCTGGGCGAGGAGGGCGGTGGTGAGATGAAGAGCACCACAAAGGGTCAAAATGACAAGGCTAGTGGGCATGGAAGTCCCCAGAAGAAGGGGAAGGGACCTGCAGCATGAAGGCGAAGATTGGGAATGACATCGTGAGCTGGGGTATAGAGAAGGGTTAAAAGATGAGGTGTTACGATCACAGACTCCGCATTGCAGCTTAAGGAGCAGGAAATAATAAGCATCCTGAACTTCTCTAATTGCCATGTAAATGCTCCTGAACGCCGCTGCTCGTGGGCCCTAGTCATATCTGCCATTCGATTCGCGCAAATCCGCACGTCAGGCGTACATCATATCGGGATCCTCATCCTCCTCGTCATCCTGTACCGGCTGGACCTTCTTCTTGCTGTTCCGCGGGTCATACTGTGTCTGGTCTGCGCGGCACATAGGACAGTTCCCCTTTACTTGCAGCCACGACGACACACAATCCAGATCAAACTTGTGGTTCACAGTCTCGCACCGAAGCTCCACCACCAGTGGATACTGGTCATCCAGGAATTTCTCGGCGCAGATAGGGCAGGAGTCGTCGGGCTTGATGGTCTTCTTGGGCACACGCTCTAGCATATCCAAGTACTCCTGGCTCACACCATTGATCTCGGCTGGTCTGTCAAGGTCGTTCGTCAGCTCGTCGATGATGCGCCGGATTGCCTCCTCCTGAGAATCTAGGTCGTCTGGGTGGCTTGTGGTGTCTCGTCTGGCGCCCCCATCTGCTACGACCAAATCGGGATGTAAGGTTGTGAATTGGCTCAAAAGGAGCCGCAAGAGGCCATTCACGTCTGGAGGAGTGGGGACGGCGTGTGGATTGTTGTGCTGTTGCTGCTCGGAAGCGGCGCCGTT
This sequence comes from Gnomoniopsis sp. IMI 355080, assembly GCA_027946555.1. Lineage (NCBI taxonomy): Eukaryota > Fungi > Ascomycota > Sordariomycetes > Diaporthales > Gnomoniaceae > Gnomoniopsis > Gnomoniopsis sp. IMI 355080. The sequence continues at coordinate 70,933 of JAPEVC010000076.1, read as the reverse complement.
GGAGGAAGGTCCGTCGGTCAATTCGTGAAAGCGCGCGGTGAAAGTCGACATGTCAATTCCACGGCGCCGTCGCGGTGCCTCGGGCTTGACGCCATGCTCGACTGTGAGATGGTCAGTGGTGTGTGCGTTGCATGCATGATGCGAACGGCGTTCCCCGCCATATTTGCTGCGTACCTTCGTAAGGCGTCGACATGATGATGACCTTTTCTGGACGTTGGATAAAGTCCAGTCGACTGCTCAGCCACGCTCCGCGCTTAAAGTGTTTCTTGTGGTCTTGCACGTTGACAGTTGATGCGACAGTTCTGTAGACGGATTGGCGAAAGAGCAGTTGGAGCTTAGTAGCTGCAACTTCCAGGCTGCGTCAGTGGGGTTGCCTTGCTAGGCACGCATGTGGCTGACGCGCCTGTGGATGTTACGGGCATCCCGGTCGAACCTCGGGCAGCTGGCAGGCACTACTGCAGAGTCTGTAGAACTTCAGTATGGACGTTACAGTTTTCTTCCGAGAAGAGCGCACCATAGCGCCTGGGCTTATGTCATGGTAGTAATCTCGCGGACCTTTGATACTATGCTAAACAATCGAATTCTGCAAACCCGTTTTTGAAGATAAGCTCCGAATCGCATTCTTTGTAGATACCAGTTGATACCTACTACCGCGACTTTCGGGGTCGCGAGCTAGACTAGGTATCCGTAAGTACGTACTAAAACTACCCTGGAAATTGGCGGAAGTTGCCGCATAAACTAACTTGGTGAACTTTCCAGAGAACCGGGATAGCGTCAAGTCACCCTTCGCCGTATGGCACAATATAAATGACGTCGGGTATCGCTTTTCCCACATGAAAACCTCATAACCTTATTGTTCTCAGAACCTACCTAGGCAGTTTCACAACGCATCATCATTGCTAAGCCATTTCAGAACCCCAAACCAAATCATGACGACCGCAGCACTTTTCGGATCTACCGGCGCCGTGGGCTCCAAGATCCTCGACACCCTTCTCAACACCGACGCTTTCAGCTCGATCAAGACCATTTCCCGGCGTGCGCCAAAGGCCGAATCTCCTAAGCTTGAAGCCCTGGTAGAGACGGACAGTTCCAAATGGGGCTCCATGATCTCCTCTCTCAAGCCTGTACCCTCCTTGGTGTTCAACGCCGTCGGCACCACCAAGGCTGCGGCCGGGGGCGTCGAGAATCAGTGGAAGATTGATCACGATTTGTGTGTGGAGAATGCCAAGGCGGCAAAAGCTGCCGGCGTCAAGACATATGTTTTCATCTCTAGCGCAGGCACACGGGGTTTCCTTGCGAGTATGGTACCATATAGCAAGATGAAGGTCGGCGTGGAGGATGCCATCAAGGAGCTTGATTTTGAGCAGGCCATCATTTTGAGGCCCGGTGCGATTTTGGGCGAAAGAGAGACACCCAAAGCGCCATTTTTTGAGAATCTGATGGGCAACTTGAACAAGATTAGCCAGGGGCTGCAGGATAGGATGGGTAAGTCCTCTGAAGGTTCTATCATACACCAGAGACCCAACGACAAAGTATACTGACGATTCAATATAGGTCAAGACCAAATTTACATTGGAAGGGCTGCAGTCGTGGCAGCGCGCACTGCGGTAGAAGGCAAGGCTCCCTCCAAGTATTGGGTTGTTGAGGGTAGCGATATTCTCAAGATGGGAAGGGATGAGTGGAAGCAGTGAGATGTCTGCAGCAAGGTTTTTTGTTTCTTTTTTCTCAAGAAAGTGAGTCTGGAGGCATGTTGCTTTTTTTATTAGATCGGAAATAGACCGTGCTATGTCCACACAGTTGGTCGAAGTAAGCCAGGTGATGGGACGCTTTGATACTCACACCGTTGGGGGCAAGAACAGTAGCTGCATACATAGACTGAATGGTAACTTGCCTTGAAACCCTGATTCTGTTCTCAGTTTCCTTTCTTTCAGCCGACCTTAGAATAATTCATCGACAGCTTTGACGAACGAGAAAGGCAAGCAGAATGTAATACCCCCAGAAGGCCCCAGAACAGGGAGGACTCGGTGCGGTAGAGACCCTAACCCTGGGTTCCCGAAGAATCAATTAATGTTTCCTCGGCATAGGCTCGCGACGCGCCAGAGCACCACACGCGTTTTCTATGCGCTCGACACCACCAACTTAAAGACTTACCAAAGCCCTTGAAGCCACTACTTTTTTATAGATTCTTGCCGTCACACCCAAACTTTTCAAATTCTTCTTTGTTTATAATAGTACATTTGACCATGACAATTTCCTCGGAAAGCGCACCAAGCGCAACGCCTGAGGCCGCTTTCACGCAGAACGGCGCCTCCGCAAAGAGACACGAGGAATACCAGTATCTTGACCTTGTGCGCGAGATCCTTGAGGATGGAGAACACAGGCCAGACAGGTAGATCTTTCTCAACATATCACACGGCAAATTTACCTCAAATTCTTACCCATCTGCACAGAACCGGAACAGGCACTTATTCGATCTTTGCGCCCCGACCACTCAAATTCTCGCTCAACAACAACGGCGTGCCCGTCTACCCTCTACTTACCACCAAGCGTGTATTCCACAAGGCTGTACTTGCCGAGCTCCTCTGGTTTGTCTCGGGCGCCACCTCATCACTCCCTCTCAGCGAGCAGGGTGTCAAGATCTGGGATGGCAACGGCTCGCGCGAGTTTCTCGACAGCGTGGGCCTACCACATCGCGAGGTGGGTGACCTGGGCCCCGTGTACGGTTTCCAATGGCGGCATTTCGGCGCGGAATATGTCGACGCCAAGACAGATTATACGGGGCAGGGTGTCGATCAGCTGGCCGAGGTCATTCACAAGCTCAAGACGAACCCGTACGACCGGCGCATTATTATGAGCGCGTGGAATCCCAAGGACCTAAAAATCATGGCGCTGCCACCGTGCCACATGTTTGCTCAATTCTACGTGTCATACCCGCGGTCAAAGTCGAATGGGGACGCGAATGGGGAGGCAAAGGCCAAGGGTCATCTTCACTGCCAGCTGTACCAGCGGTCGTGCGATATGGGCCTTGGTGTGCCTTTTAACATTGCCAGCTACGCGCTGCTCACGCACATGATTGCGCATGTATGTGATCTTGTACCGGGAAGCTTGACGCACGTGATGGGCGATGCGCATGTCTATGCGGATCACGTCGACGCACTCAAGACGCAGCTCGACAGGGAACCGCGCGACTTCCCGGAGCTGGATATCCGGCGCGAGAAGGGAGGTAGCATTGATGGATGGAAGTTTGATGACTTTGTGGTGAAGGGATATGAACCTCACAAGTCTATTGCTATGAAGATGTCGGTATGATATTGCTATTCGCATTCTTGGGGTTTTCTGGTAACTAGTGGGGGTGGGTCATGGTTCGGCGGTGTCACTGATTTCTGTATGGCATGGAACAAAGGTACCTAAGTATATAATGATTATGGACTCGTCCAAACTGTTTTATTCAACGTTTTTTAGTGCCAAGAAAGCTCATGGACCTGTCTCTAATCGAGTCTTTGCGTGGCATTTCTTTTCTGAGGGTCTATCCACTGAGCATCCTTGTCGTTCCAACGTTGGAGAAGGAGGCAGGCAGTCTGTAAGTGCCCAGCGATACTACCTGGAGATCGTCTCGCTACCTTGCACTTCAATTACGGCAACCATTTGTGAATTCATACTGATACAACTTCTCAAGAAATAAAGGGCAAAATGCAGTCCGCTTGGATAACCCACGAACATCGTAAGCGCTTATCTTATCAAGACCGGTATGACTAACCCCACTACCCCCCCTCTGCACAGCATATACCGACCGGGCTCTAGCTGGACTTACAAATGCGCTCAGTTCCCTCTTCGCATCATCTGTCACAATACACAACATACAAACCCCACGTCCTCATTTCCGCTTTTGCAGACCGGTCTGTACGCGGCACGTCTGCAGAGTCTAAAGTACCCATCACATATCAAATCCTGCCACGATCTCGTGCGACCCTGGAAATCTGCGATCACCCATACGCAGCGGATTCCTGCTTTGCTGTTACTCAGTTCTCACACACATTTGGTGTAGGTACACCAACACAAAGTATCTCCTCAGCATTCCGGAATTGCCAAAAGGTCAGCGAGCAGGAGGGGCAAAAGCAGTACATCAGCAGAAACAAGTAGAATGGGAAGCAAAAGGCCTCTTGTTGTGGGTCCGGAGTCCGGACCCGAGCCTCCCTTCCCGCTGCAGATGGAGGGTAAGGTCATCAAGGGTTTCGGCCGGGGGTCCAAAGAGGTGAGTTTGAGTTATCTCTCGTTGCCTGTATCTCACATCATTGCTGCCCAAGGCTTTCGCTGCCTATGTTATGTCATGCTTGCGACACCAGCAGACTCTTGCTGCTTGAAACAGACAACGGCACCGGCTGTAAAGGTCACAGCCGGTAGACTCGGCATTGTTGGAGGAGGAGTGCTCTGCGGTTGGCCCAGGACCAAACAAGTGAGGCAGATTCGGCTGTTCGGTTGGGGCCTGGACGACGTGGTGCGGCCGAGACCATTCAAGCGCAGGTTGATGATTAAGTGATCAGCACCACTTGCATGAGATTCAAGCAGAGTGAAGTAAAATAGGCAGAGGCGAAGGCCATCTGCGTGGTCACTTTGGTCCAGTCTAGTCCTCTATCAAATCACCCCTCTCTTGCTGCCAAAGTAGACAGGTGAGGGCAGGGCACATTCGTTCGTTACGGGCGCTGTGGTTAAGCTGTCGCAGATTGCTTTCTGCACCTCATGCAAACATACACACACACACACACACACACACACACACACACACACACACACACACACCACATCTCGGCCTCGCACATTTCCTCGCTCCCGTACCATCCACCCCTCCTTGTCATCCATAGACACACCTCGCAACCCTCCCTCCCCCAGTAACATCACGCGAGACCACTGGCTTACAATCTACCAGCTTGGTATCCCAACAGCCAACCTGCCTGTGGACGCCACTGTCACGCCCTGGATCGCCGACGCAAAATCAGGCGTCTACTTTGGCTGGGCGTCCTTGGAGCTGCCAAAGGACCACCCCAACGCCAACTCGACGCAGCAGCAAAAGTTCACCATCTTCCCTATGGTTATGTCCATTGGATACAACCCCTTCTACAACAACACAGTGCGCAGCGCCGAGGTGCATGTGTTGGACAACTTTGGTGCCGACTTTTACGGCGTCGAGATGAGGCTGCTTATTTTGGGTTACATTCGTGATGAGCAGAGCTATGACGGTGTGGAGGCGCTGATTGAGGACATTAAGACTGATTGTGAGGTGGCCAAGAACAGCCTCAACAGGGAGGCTTGGAAGCCGGCTGGGGGAGACGGGGGAAAGCTTGATGGTGCGTGGCTCACTAGATAGACAGTTTAGACTATATAGAAGATAAATGAGCGTGTCAACAAGATTGATCTAGGAAGTGGCTCCGGCTGTCAGAGGCTAAAGTGAATTTCTGGCTGCTGTCTACATTACTTGACTCTTGAAAGGAAGGCCGTCGACAGCCAATGTCTCATCTTCATGGCACTTGCCTCAGTTCTTACATTGGCACCATGCCCCCATCTACCGCCCAGACCTTATTACTCACATACCCATTCTCCACCATCACCCGCACTACATCAGCGACCTCCTCCGGCTTTCCCAGCCTCCCCACCGGGATCTTGGTCTTGAGTTCCTCCACACCCGCAGGCAACATCGTCGTCTCCTCAATCAGCGCCGGCGCGACCGCATTGAACGTGATCCCTTGCTTCGCATACGCGCCCGCAAGGAAGTGCATCATGCCGTGCAGCGCGCTCTTGGAGCTCGCATAATGGGGGCCCACGATCCCGCCTGTCAGGCCCGCGACGCTGGACGTGTAGATGACACGACCGAAGCCGTGCTCCGCCATGCTCGGCACCAGCAGGCGCGTGAGGTGGTAGACGGACAAAGTGTTGACGCGCCAGGTCTTTTCGAACGCGTCGAGGTCGACCGTTTCCAGCGTGCCGCCGTTGGAGGGCCCGGCGTGGTCTAGGTGCGTGCCGGCGTTGGCGAAGAGGACGTTAATGGGTCCTGCGCCGGTGGTGGCAGCAGCGGCAGCGGCGGACTGGGCGAGGGTTTCCACAGCGGCGGTGGAGGCGAGGTCGGCTTGGACCCAGCTTACTTTGATGTTCGGGTTGATTTGAGAGATGCGGCTGTTGAGGTCCTGAATTCTGGCATCGTCCGCCGAGTTGTAGTGCAGCATGAGGGTCTTGACTGTGTAGGGTGGTGTGAGAGGTTTGGCGAGACGAAGGGCGGTCGCGGCGCCGATTCCGCCTGAAGCACCAGTAATGAGTACGTTGAGGTTGATGGTTGTCATTTCAACGTTTGCAATACGCGGGACAGCGATGGTGGGACTCAATTGGATGCACTTGTATATTCAGGTGAGGCCTTTATTTTTTTCTTGGCTCTGGATTGATTCGACGAAAGCTGTGGAAGTACACTGTATAGCGGGTATAGCGGGTGTTGATATGAACAACTCCAAAATGAGGTGTTTCGTGGTCACACTCTGTCCAGTGTGTTGCGTCATGGAGAAGGTGCAAATCACCAACAGTTCCTTCCCCCGCTTGAATGGCGATCCACGCTCAACAGTCCCAACTGATGCAGTATTGCTATATCGCTTGTGATAATAGCTGCAAGATAAGAACAAGAAAGAAAACAAACGGGTATAAGTTGTTAATATCCTCTCGGCGGAGCAGTCACCACCCCTTCCTGGACGTGAATTCTACTTTGGGCCCACTTCCTCTCACAAAAGCAAAAGCAAAAACCGTCTCCGTTACTCCGTCTGGTCCAAAGGCCATATGCTCTGGATATCTTCATCTTTCGGCTTGAACCCGAATCAGAACCTGCTTGAATGAAACCCGCGAATGTATGCACGTAGGGTTGCCTTATACCGCTAGACCGTGTGGTTGTTGGTCAGGATAGTAGCATGGAAGGAACTGCGAGCAACACAGTCAGTGACGATTATCCTGTCGGACTGGGTAGTTTTGAAGACTTACATTGATGATCATCATCATTGGCATGTCAAAGGTATCTCGTCGCACATTCCAGACATACGTACACTCCAACTTGCCACCCTTGGCAATCCTCGCTATACCGTGCTCGCCATCAATCCTAGCGACTCTGTTGCTCAGAAACATAGTGCGGGGATCTTTCGGTGGCGACTCGTTCACGCTTGAATTGCTCGCCGCATCCATAGTCTCTGGTGTACGGTACTTGAGCAGACGGCATTTCCGCGTGACGGCGCTGCGACTATCACTGAAGGCAAGGTGCGCAAAGTCCTCGTAGAATTGTACCACACTGTCGTCGTCCATGAGTTCAGCGATGAACAATGGATGTTTCTCGCTGTCAGAGGTCTTGCCTCGCTCGTTTTGGTTGTTGAGACTATTCAGCTTTGGCGTTGTCAACGTCTCAGTGTTTGCCCCTGAGCCTCCAGCGCTGCCGCCTGTGTTGACATTCCTGTTGGGCTCGTCACCGAGAAGCACCTGCTTAGGCCATCCAGTCAGAGCCGTGAATTCTTTGTTCACGGCGGCGATCTCACCCGTCCGTCGACAGACAATGGTGGGACTGGACCCGGCATTCATGAAGTCCTCATACTCAAACAGCGTTCGCTGGAAACACTTCTCCATAAAGACCAAGTCGGCCCGATTCAACGTCCGGGTACATGACAATAGAGACGGTCGGAAACTCCCGAGTGCCTGAGCAATGCGAACGAGTTTGTCGCCACTGGTTCGGAACCGCTTTTGAAGAAAGGCTATCAAGCGGTGAAAACCCTGGACGTATTGAAAGGGGTCCTTGACATTCTCATAAATCCCCGACGCATCTCGCTGTCGATGAGCGAGTAGAGACTGCGGGAAAGTTTTCGGAATGTTTGGCTTCCCCTTAGGACGGACCGCTGGTCCCAGAATCTGCGAGTCAGACCCATTGAACGGTGTTGTCGTCTGCGGACCCTCGAAGCCAACGGTGGTCTGAGGGCTGTCGTGATCGGTGCTGGGGCTTGTAGTATTGTTTGGGCCTGCGGCAATGGCGTAAGCATGAGGGAGACCGTGCTGCAAATTGCCTTGATTGTAGAGAGGATTGCCGGACTGGTCGATGGAGAGAATGTCGCCCATCATACCGCCGTCGAACTGACCCATACCATTGTTGAAAGCCCCAGCTGAAAAGTTTGCGTCGCCTGTGCCTTGTTGGGAGAAGGATGCAGGATCGCGTGGTGAGGTATCGGCAGCACCAGAGGACATTTGATTGAGCATGCCAAACTCCATGGCGCCATATTGACTGCCGAAGTTTAAACCCTCGAGGTTGAAGTTGTATAAAGCTGGATTGGTAGGATCGAAAAACGCAGAGGCCATGCCGGCTATGTCCCCTGATACCTGGGGCACGGTAAGACCACTCATCTGAGGTGTTTGGAAAGACGGTGATACAGGTGACTGCTGACTGGCAAAAGCCATTCCTTCTGATATTGGGCCCAGAGCCGACTGGGGCGAGAAGAGAGGGTACGGATTCGAAGCAGTTGTCGGAGAGAAGAAGCCGCCAACATTGGACGATGCTTCAGATCCAGTACTAGATGGATGACGCTGTCCACTTGGTCGGTTCTGTGGTGCATTGGGGTTGTAATTTGGACCAAGAACAGGCCGCAAAGCCTCTGGAGGGGCATCATGAAGGTATTTGGCCTTCTTGCGCACTCCATCTTGACAATGATCTGCAAGACCACGTTTTATGCACCTTTGGCATGGTCGTTCATCACCTGCAAAGTACATTAGTTTTGCCTCTAGGTATATTCTGAATAGTCTGCAGGACGCATCAAGCAAATGCCAGACGCGCCTGGGGGGAAAAGCAGCTCAAAACAGCAGTCTGGCTGATGATGTCCATGGAGGGGCATACCGCAAGTTAGATGAGCTCGCTGGCAAGCAAAGCAGGCTCTCCGAGCCTTCTTTCTCCTTGGTCGCATAGGATCCTTGGGATCATACTTCTTCTTCACTTCGCCGTCGGGACCTGATTCTTGTTGTAGGGCGTTGTCGGCCATCTTGTCATCGTCTTTCAAAGAGGCGTCGTTTTCGTCGTACTCTAAGTCATTCTCAGACATGGCATCTGAGACCTCGCCCCCGTTGGATTCGACTTCGTCCGGCATCGTGTAGCAGCTACATATATATGTGTAGAAGGTATTGGGTATGGGTGGGCCAAGCTAGATGCTCGTAATGACGGCACGGCAATGCAAGTTGACCGGCCTCCTTTGCGAAACCACACTCGCTCACACACACACTCACACACTCACACACACTCACGGATTACTTGTACCAGATGTAGCCTTTGGCCTGGATGGGTAGCAGGCTGCTCTCCTCCTGCAGTAATGCCTTAGCGGTTGTACAACACGAGGTGTGAACTCCGGCCGCAGAACGTGCTGCCAACTGGGCCTGTCTTGGCAATAGTGCCCTGTCTCTTGCTACCCTCGCAGATGAATTGGGTAGACTGGATGGTGGTAATCTGTACGTATACGGATTGACCATCAACGTCTTGCAGAATCATGAAGCGTCGAGCCTCCCAATTTGTCTCGCGCTTAATAGATAGGAGGGTCTCTAGCGGTAAGGAACCAGGGATTCAGAGCGGGAAGCCGTCTGTGCGCATCCGCAAGTCCGCAATATCGAGGGCGATCGTTTCGGGAGCTTCTCGAAGAAACCTCAGACCAAGGGGCTGCTGCAGTGTGGCAGCTGAAGCCCCCCCAAAGCGCCCAGACGCACAATGACAGCGCAGGACCCTCGTATTCTCCGCGGGCCACTATCACGACCGAGTGTTGCTCGCCAATGGACTCGCGGGCAGGAGGATATGGGGCGTTCTTTGTGATACCTCCTCCACCGTGTTGGCGCACTGCGGATTGTCGACGAGAGGACCACAGACCAGGGGGAAGAGGTCTTCACGTCGGGTACGTGGTAGGTCTCGGGGCCGTGCGGGCCGTAGTGGCAGTCTACGCAGGCGGGTTGGCTATTCGTAGTCGCCGTCGCAATGGGACTGGGAAATGCGATAGGCGCACAGGGCGCATGGGCTCACAGAGACCAAGACTCCACGCGCAGGACACACAAGTACAAGTACAGGGTGCGCGCGGGTAGGGCACACGTAGATGTCGGCGTACAAGGCGCTGGGCCTGGCAAGCTGGGCCTGCAAAAACAGGGTCTGAAAGGGGAGCTTAGAGAGTAGTCGCGGTGATGGTATGGAGTGCGAGGGTGTCGATAGGAGGGGTAGGTGGGTATGTGCTGCAGCTACCCGTCGAATTGGACATAGGAGGGTTGCATATGTATGCCTATGCGTCCAGCTGTGGCAACAAGGCCAAAGAGTCGGTCTAGGTCTGAGTGGGCGACCTGTTGGTGAGAAGGAGGCGCGATGTGGTCGAACTGGGTATCCGGGTAACGCTTCTCAAGACATGCTCGTTTTCGAATTGGCGATCGTGGATCGTATGGGTGGGGACCTGCGTTTCCGAGGATTCGTTCAATTGTCTACTCGTCCTTGGCCTGTGACGGCCAATGGAGGTTGGGTACGGTGTGCGCAGGTGGTCGTGTGTGCCTCGGCCGGGTTTGCATGACATTGGCATAGGTATGTCATCAAATGGCAAGGCTGGATGGCAAAGTCAGATTTGGAGAGCGACAAAACTATCGCAGGCCCTGGGCAAGGATCGACGACCCAGGGCCCCAAGGCCCCGCACTGGGTTTAGGTACCTAGGTAGGTCCCCACCCGGGGCAAAAGCCAAAACCTACCATAGCACTGGAATAGGTACTGGAAGCAGGCAAGAGACAGGCAGACAGACAGACGGGACGCAAGCTCGGCAAGGAACAGGGAAGTATTGAGTACCTAGACACAGCACCTAGGACTAAGCAAGATAGGCCCTCCTTTGGAGAGCTACCATACCTGTATTCTAGCTATTGAGGCTCTTCTTCTTCCTACTCTCATCTTCGTCTCATCCCATCCCGCGCGTATGCTTCTGAACTCGAACGGTCTGTCTTTTCTGTATGTGTCTACCACGTGCATGTCAGGATCACCCCGAGACAAAAAAACAGCGCTAAAAGAGACAACGAGAAGGAAAAAGAAAGTGTTCGCGTTTCTCTTTCCATGCTTTTGCTTTGCTCACAAGACATGAGCTTCGTACGGGTAAGCTGACTGCCAATTTCCGGTCTCACACCTCTATCTAACTCCTCGTGGCCGCGCCCATGCGCATATGGTCGATCTACACCATGATCAGACAACAGACTTTACAAACCTGCTTACAACACTGCATTCTCACGGCACTGGTACTGCACAGTGCCTCTTGGAATCACTGGCAGAGAATCGGTCCCGAGCCCGTCTGTGTTCCCCCTTCCATGTTCTTATCCTCATTTCCTTGGGCGGACCACTAGATCGCGTGTGCCAAGCATGCTGACCAGGCATGGCTACACCAAGAAATCCACAGCCACTGGTGATGGAGGGGGGGCCCATCTACACCAACAAGCAGCCTGGTCGGGTCTTTCGTGAGCCTCGCCCCGAGTCGTCCATGCTGCTTGCGGACATATCTCCCACATCACGATGCCCTCTCGTACGAGCGTGGCGCTCTCACTTCCGTTCAGGGTGCTCACAAGGTGCTGACTTGTTTGTCTCGTGCAACGTACGAGAGACTCCAGCTCGGCCGTCAACCCACGAGATAACTCGGGCCTCTATGCTGTCTCTTCCACAGCTCGTCTACCCTCTTTGGGAAATGTGCGGCCGGACGATGGCCCCGACTACATAGCGTCCCTGGGATCGTAAACAGTGCGTGATTTGCTGCCAGGCGCCCTTCATCACGAGCCACATCCCTTCCTTCCCCCCCTGTTCCCACCTCATTTATATACTATGCAAGGTGCCTCTTACCATCCTTCAATAGAACAAGGGCACCGACATGAGCGCCGCCCAACACCATGCCTGCCACTTGCAGATACCAACCGCTGGTCCATATCATGTCTCCAAGGCCCCTGCTCGCTCTGCCTCCCGCCTTTGTACACTATCCCTAGAAGAAAGAGCTTGTGCATACCCAACCTTCCATCAACACCCACAAAGCAGGCCCTCTGCGAACATTCAACCGTCCCCATTGGTCGACCTCGGGGTCTGGAGCGGCGATAGAGGGTTTAGCTCCGCCTCCCTCAAAAGAAAACCTATGGAGATCTAGTCACGCACGTGGAAGGAAATGATGGCTCCCTTGCAGCTCTTCGCAGCAACAGATCCGATCCAAAGGTGCAGAACACCCTTACCACGCGGTGGGTGTCATTGATCGGTAGATCTGCCTTCTAGAAGAAGCACTACGCGCATCGCCACGTTCGCTTGCTTCGTCACGGCCCACCGTTCCGACGACCTATCTGTGCGTGCTACTCTTCATCTCGTCATGATCCACAGGGACTCGCAAAGTCTTCCCAGAATGACCAATTTCCAAACCCTCAAGACGTCTAGGGACGTGCGTCTGCAGACTAAAGGGCGGTTCGTGCTCACCTCCCCCGCTACACGACATTGCAAGCTTGCATGGCTCGTCTATCAAGACAACATGTCTGAGTATATTTCGGGAAAGGCCAGCTCCGAGTCATCTTACCCTTCGGCAGGCGCCCATCTACGCATGATGATGAACAAGTCAGGGGGCCAAGACTACTAGCTCTGTCGTGCAGGCCGTTGTGACGTGCCGTATTCCGCTCAACATCTCAAGACAACATGCAAGGAGATCAAGGGTAAGCTATTTAGAAACATATGAGCGTATATGCTCGCCATTAGATTATCAGATCTATTACGTGAGGGTATCTCAAGACATCGCTAGTGACAATTCACTCGTGGATGCCGTCGTTGCTCAGCCCACCGTCGCCATCCTCGAGTGGGCTCGGATCCGCTTCCCAAATCGGAAAAAGATGTACGGGAAAGGCAGCATAGCAGCTGTCAGGAAGGCCAGCAAAGACGTAGCCCACTACACATTCACCTCGTATTAGCGCGGGCCGTCTTTCCTGATAAACCCTGACGTTCACTCACCTGATCACCAAGTTTCTCGTACATCTGCGTCCCAAACAGGGGAAATGCCGCTGAAGAATCGAAACAAGCAAAAGTCAGCAATCATTCATCTCGCAGAAACATCGGGCGTCGTTGCTTCATTGGTCACAACCCGTACGTCCCAGCTGAGCGGAAACAGGCGGGTCCTGTGCAACGTAGTCTTTGTGCTCGGGTACATCCAGCAGAGCAACTCACCTGCAAAAGCACAGCGCACGAACGCGTTGGCAGCGAGGGCCGACGCTGCATAGAGAGGGTACGTCTCAACCTGTTGTTGTGCAGTGTCACATCAGCCAAAGGTGTTCTCGTACAACAGCCAATGAGTTGGTCGCCCTAGACTGCGTTCCAATCTTGACACAGCATTTGCATCTTTTTGTGTTGTGGGAACGGAGGACAAGGTTAAGGACTGAGGGATCGGGGTACTACAAAGCAAGGAGATGCAGACTGCAAGAGCCAAGCAATACGTACCAGGTAGGTAAATGTTCCCGAGAAGCAAAGTATGACCTATAGTTTGTGAAACAGTAAATCAGTCAGCTGCAGCGACCCCCAGATATGCGAAATGCGAGATCATAGAGAGAGTAGAAGCCAGGGCAAGTGACACAGAGACAGCTTGAGGCGCGAGAACAAGCCCCTGACAAACCCATTACTAAAAGCATGGAACTGTGCTGGGTACGACGGGTACGACAGTCGATGATGCTGCAGCTGTGCTACACTTGCGCACAGCGTCGAAGCCACGACGAGGCTGGTGGGGGTGGCGGCATCGTTGCAGCAATCCTCGAATCTCTCAGATGAAAGCATAGCCTGTCACTCGAAGGACTGCATGCTGTCATGTTTTGGTAGACAGCGCTTCCAAGCTGGGTCGCTAGTGAGCGGGATTCTGAGCTGCTCGATGTCGCCAGCATTGCACCCATCAGGGTTTCTTCCTCTCATCAAATGTGTGCGTCTTTGGCAGTGATCACAGGCAACAAGGGAAGCAAACTCACCCCTAGGCCAAATATTCCGGATCCAATAATCGGCAGGATCCAATGCACCCATGCAAACGTGGTCCAGGCGAACCAAAACAATCCCACCGTCACAAATATCGATCCCGCCATGACCGCGGGCAGTCGGAATTCAGGCTCAATCTTGCCCCCGTTCTTCTCAACAAGCCTCGCTCGCACTTTGACCCAGTATCCGCTGCTCATAGCTCCGAGGAACATACCGAACAGCATACCGAGGAATGTCAGGCCCGTCTGCCAAAGGTTGAATCCGAACGCGCCCTCAAACACGAAAGGAAAAGCGCCAAAGAATAGGTATAGGATCCCCAGGAGGATGGCCGAGTAGATGTCGAGGATTAGTGCCATGGGTTCGTACGCGAGGATCTGGAAGGGACGCATGAGTGAATAGCCTACGGTACGAACCATGGACTTGTTGGACTTCTCGATGGGGGCTTTCCAGCGCTCGTCGCCTGTATCTTTGCGTTTCTTCAGCGCCTTTTTGCGCAGAATGACAGGATCTGTTGTTTTAGTGGTCAGCTGACCGTACCAAGTGCCATTCAGGGCCAAACTACTCACGGTATGTCTCTGGCACGAAGAAGCAGATCGCTAAGAACATGCAAAACGCCCAGATAATCATCACGTAGTGCGTCCACCGCCAGTTGATATTGAAGTTGATGAAGCCACCAATGAGAGGACCCAAACTTGGTGCCAGAAATGGCGCCGCGGTGAAGAGTGTCATTGGATGATGCATCTTCTCAGGGGCAAAAAGATCGCTCACGGTACCGCCGCTGACACTCAGAAACGCACTTCCCGAAAGGCCTTGGAAAAATCGCGTGATGATGATCGTCTCTATATTCTTGGCCACCGCGCACGGAACGATAAAGATGGTAAAGGCCGCAAAGGCAGCCAAATAGATCGGCCTCCGCCCGTAGAATTCACTCAACGGGCTCCAAACTGGGCCCAGCGCAATGCCCAGCACAAACATCGACAGGCCCAACGTCGCCACGAGGTGACTGCACCCGAACTCGGCGTCCATCTGCGTGTAGGTGCTCGTGTAGATGGAGCTGGCGCACGTCACGCAAAACGACCCTGCCGACGCCATCGTCACGATCAGCCACTTGCGCGGCGTCGGCAGACTGCGCGGGCACCACGGGTCGGCATCCCCGCCGTCAAAGCCCACCTCGAACGGGTCCGCGCCTGGTTTCCGCCGTTGAGCTTCCGGGTCATCGCTCCCCGAGGGCCCAAAGTCGTCGTCGTCGTCGCCCTGCTCCACATCAGCATCATCCAGGTCGTCGATGCCGTAGCCATTTTGCGAGCGCACACGCGAGACGGAGCGTGTGGACTTGTTGGAGCGGGAGCGGGCGATTGATGGCGCGTTTGTTGCTGGTTTGATGCAGGCATACGAAGGCATGTCCTCTGCGGGCAAGGTGCTTGCTTCGCCGGCCCCTTCTGTGGAGTCACTGGAAATGGTGGCTTTCTCGTTGGTGGTTGATGAAGTGGTGGGCCGTTCGGGGCTACTGCTTGAAGCCCCGGTTTGGATATCCTTTTCAGTCGTCATTGTTTGCGAAATCCCTCCAACGTTTTCGAATCTCGAGGTGACTGAGGAAGTGACCGAGGAGCTTTGTCCAGTTTATGGTCTATTCGTCTTCAACTCCGTACATATACGTTTTCCAGCATTCGCTGTCTGACCCGCCTGCCAAAGAGCGGGTCCTTCGAGATTTCTTCCCCTCTCCCTCTCGCTCTCTTTGAAAGGCGAATAATATCCACCGTCGCTGGGTGCCGCAATAAGAACAAGTACGGAAAACAAGGCTAAGCCCGCGAGGCAGCAGAATTTATTGTAAGAAAATTCAGTGATTACCCATTATATTCTGATGATGGCGAGATTGTGGATTGAAGGAACAGGGAGATGCAGGGACCAGCTATCACAACACGCATCCGCGAGTAATCCCTGGTGAGTCCATGATGACAAAAGGGCATAGACGAGAGTGAAAAGTGGAGTTTCTTTCTGCCAGGGGCTTTGTATAAGTAAGGGCGTATCGTCGCCCCTCTCTCGAGGTGTAGACATGGGACTGCCATTAGTACGGTACCTAAGCAGGGCATTCCTGTGAGGGACTTATTAGTAAGATATTCGAAGCTAGTGGCATGTTTGCTTGCAGGCTCGCGACCGCAGGTACATAGTAAGGCTGGTCGCTGCCGTGAGCAGAGCCCGGAAAGGATTAGGATTGTTAATGACGCACGGAAAAGCGAATCGCGAATGCCGAACTCTGGTTGTCCCAGGATGCCCGGCCCGACTCTAAAGACCCCTGGCAGCGGGCCCTGTAGTACAAAGTACATCGTAGATTTCATGCTATCGTAGTTCCCGAGGACTTGGGCGTTCGTGGGCAGGGTGGGTTGCAACATCCACTCCACGTGGTCCACCGGACTAACAGTATGTCAACGACTATATGAAATTCCTGTGTGCTGTACCTCCAAGCGCACAGATTCGGTCTTATACTGCAAGAGTCAGGCAGGCTCGGAAGTCAAAAGAGATGTTACACCTGTTCCATCTCTCCTCATGATATAAGACCACACCAAGACCCTTTCGGACGTGGGAGCTGCTGCTATGCCAATCTTATCCCTCCGATTCACATAGTACAGCACTGTTTGATAGCTCCCGCGGGCAATTCATTCGAACAAGCGCTGACAATGATTGTTGTATGTGCTTAGGTGCAGGAGCCGTGGCAGCTCCCACGGGCCACGATTCCGGACGAGCAACGAGACAGAGCACTCTTAACGGAGCCCGATGCTGGCTACTGAGGTGCATTGAAGAAGCGCGTAGACATAAATACCTAATCCCTACAGAGCCAACACAACACAGGCGGTCACATTCACAAATTGTGATGCTTTCGCGTACGACCGACCGGCCAAGACAGTCCCACAAAACACCATTGCTTGATAAGCATTTTCCCATGAGTTCTGTGGAGACTGTCCAGGAACTCCCCAGAATTCTGCACGGACCACAGCGGCCAGTGAGGACGATTGCTGGCTTACAGTCCCCCCCATCGCAAAGGGGAGATGCCTCACCGCCGATGAAACTTCCACTTACTCTTGTAATCTCTGCTCAGATCCTCATTCAGAATGAGTGCTCGCAAAAGCTCGATTGGCATTTGGTTAGCCTGAAGAACGCGGTCGTGGAACGCTTTCTCCCCAAGGACGCCTTTGCTAAGGACCTCTTGCCTCAGCGCGTAAAGCTGCATGGCACCAAGATAATATCCTGCTTGGTACAGAGGCCCGTAGTCGCCGTTGAGAGACCTCCTCACTTCTCCCTCCGCCGTTGCTCTTTCGTGCCCCACCATCTCGACAAGTAAGTCCACACACTGCTGCGGTGTCAATTGCCCCAGGTGGAATTTGAGGCTGAAGAGAATCCGCGCACAACGATGCATACGCCAGAAGAGAGTACCGACCCTATCCTCTGGGCTAGCGAAAAAATCACCTCTGTCCCAAAACACGAGCTCCCAGTACATGGCCCATCCCTCTACGTAGAATGGGGTGTCGAAGACATTCCGATATGCTTGGGAGCGGCCACCGACGAAGCCCTGGAGGTGATGGCCTGGTATCATTTCATGGAATGCTGTGGCTTTTGACAAATGCGGTCCGTTGCCACGCATACTCATCAATTTGTCCGAGTGGGCCATGTCCGTAGTCGGGTAGGAAACGATGATCTTGGGGCCACCAAGGAAGAATGGATTGACTTTCTGCATGGCAGGACTCATCATCGACATTGTCCATTTTTCGGCCAAAGGCGGGACCGTGACAAGGTCATTTCTCTTCACGTAAGCGGCAGCAGAATCCACTAAAAACTTAATAAGTTGTGGTTGCTTTCCAGGGTCCACATAGATATTTTGCACATGCCGCAGTGCAGCCTTCCAGTCATCTCCAAAGCCAAGTTCTGATGCTGCCTTTTTCATTTCTGTCTCGCACCAGGCGTACTTGTCCTTGGCGATGCCGAGTAACTCTTCGGGAGTGTAGGGAATCATCTCCGCCTCGAGCTCGACAAGAAGGCCGTCTCTACCGATGGGTTGACCAATAATCTCGTCCTTGTCATCAGGTCGTATGCCAGCCAATTTCGTGGCAATGGCGGGAAGTAGAGACTGCAGAGCCTTCTCGAGAGATGCGTACGGAGCCTTGACCCACCAGTCGAACGTCGGATTGTACCCATTGAAGAAAGAGTAAAACTCAGAGATCTGTGCATTGAGATGACCGATGTTTTGTAGTGCCCGGTAGGCGGCTTCTCTGCTGACATAGACCTTTCCTGACACCACCTGCGATGTGATATCGAAGACACTAGTGGTCGCGTCGTGCATCACGGTAGCGACTTGTTTTGGCTCCAGGTCTTCGAATCGACATGCCATCCGCGCTTCACAAAGGGAGACAAGGCCTGCTGCGAAAGGAAGTAAGGGCTCTGCATCTCGGTCTCTCTTCTGCTCAAGTCGAAGCCGGCGATTGTGCCTTCTCAGGTAATTCTGAAGAAGAAGGTAATCGACCCGCTCCTCTTGGTTGTATGTGGCGAAAGGTGCTTCCCGGTGCAGGTTTGACAGCTCCTCCGAGCAGAGATTCAAGAACGCATCATACCTGCTCTGAGAGAACCGAACAGTCCAATACGTCTCAAGCTCTCTCTCGTCGAGCCTTATGCGGAGGATGCGGTCTTGCATCGTAACGCTGTCAACGCGTGTTGATTGACGCATTGGCGAGTTTCCCAGGTTGAATTGCCCATCGTCCTCTGACACTCCGACATCCTCCCAATCCGTCTCCGGATCTCGCCCTCGCGGCGAAGGTGATGTGTGAGTCTGGGTGTCTACTGAAGTGGATGGCTTAGAGACATCGTTATCGAGTCCAAGCGAGATCATGTTTCCAGAATCGCGGATATGATGGCTCTGTTGATTGCCAGGCATGGGTGTATTTGCCATGAGACCGGGACCTTTGTCGTTTTCAGCTGTTGAAAAGGTCAACTGCGACATATTGGCTAATAAGCGCAAAAGAAGGGGTCAAAAGACAACGTTGCAGCAAGGTTGTGAATCGGCCTGCCCTGCCTGCGTGGCAGGGCTTATCAGCACCGGCAGATTGGTCCAGTGTTCCAGGTTGGGGTCGCTGGGATACTGTACACATAACATTCTAGGTATTTAGACTTAAACCTTGCAGGGAACATATAAGGAGCACAGTCACAGAATAAGACTGCTGAGCATATGTGACAAATGGTCATGGACTCCTTTTCCTTCTAGAAGGATAAATCTTGGAAATCGCTGGTATCATTCATGGATCCGGATTCCGGCGCAGGCCCGGTAAGTCTCATACCTCGGATATTGACAGTCGACTCCGGCCGGAAGCCTCAAAGACTTGGGGCCCACAATACCGGGCCCGGATTGGCACTGGACGGATTTCTTGGAAACAGGAAGAAAGGAATGGGAGTGTTTGAAATAGGCCTGAACAAAGGAACGCCTTCTCATCCACGGGTTATTGGCTGAAGACGCAAATAAATCAGGACAGGCCTGCTAAGTCTCTGGTATCCTCGCCGTACAATTGGTCCAACTACCTAGGCATCTACGCGGCGCAAACATATTAGAACCTATTTGGGCTCGCCGGCTTATGAGCGTCAGCCTCCCCGTCCACGTCTGACAGTCAAGCCACTTCCGCATCTCGAGTCATCCCGCGCTGACGCACATACTTTATGAGAGCTTTCGCCGCGACTTGTTCCATTCAGAAATCGCACAATGAAACCCTAATCCTGAGTGAGCCAATTGACGACGAAGAATTTCGCCCTTCAACTCGTTTTGTAGTCCTCAAGGATTGTGACGACACAGTTCTTCACGGCACATTGTACGCAACTTGCCTCAGCGCGTGGGTCATAACTTCGAACGCGTGCCGAGGTAGTCCACGAGCTACGTGAAAGACATTCCACCATGTCATGTCAAGATTGCTTTTCCGGCCATCAACACGATGGAAAGCCGAGAGGGACTATGGTCAAGTTCCACGGCCTGGATACATATGTCGTCGAGCCACCAGGTGACAGGCAGGCGAAAGGAATTGTAGTCATCATACCAGATGCGTTTGGAATTCAGTTTGTGAATAGTCAGCTTCTAGCGGACACGTACGCCACGAAAGGAGACTACAGAGTCTATTTGCCAGACTTCATGAATGGTCAGCCTTTGTTGAACACCAAAATCCACAGCCTTACTATTTACTAAGTCCAAGGAAAAATAGGCCGTTCATGCCCGAGTTGGTTTCTCGACACCATGAAAGCTCTGGTGGCCCCAGGAAATTACCTATCCAAACCGCAAGTTATTATGAATATAGACGCCTCTTTTGAATCAACAATCGCTAACATACCACTGCGCTCGGTAGATATCATTTCTTTTGGGGCATATATGCATTTGTTCCATGGGTTTATTACAATCGCCATCGCTACACATTTCCGGTCGTAAAGACATTCTTCGAGGCCTTACGGAGAGACGAGGGATCTTCCCTCCCCGTCGGAGTGGCGGGCTTTTGCTGGGGCGGCAAACACACTCTTCTCCTAACACGCGAGGAAAACTATCTGAATCTTGATGGTACACCGAAGCCCGTGCTGGACGCGGCTTTTACAGGCCATCCGAGCTCGGTCAATATTCCAGAAGACTTCGAGAAAATGACCGTCCCTACTTCTTTCGCCATCCCAGAGAAGGACCACCATGTCAAGGCACCCAAAGACACGGATTTGCTCCTTGATATTATGGCGAGGAAGCCCGAGGGGCAAAGGGGCGAGGTCAAGGTGTATGCTGGGTGTGCTCATGGGTTCTGTGTCAGGGGCGACGTATTTGGTTTGGCTGGGGATGTCTCCAAGCAAGCTTCTGAGGCGGAGGATCAAGCGATCGCCTGGTTCAATTCCAAGCTAGGCATTGAACCAATATCATGAGGTGATTGACATACAAGTGACTTGATCAGGGAGGCTTGCTGGCAGGTACCAAATAATTTAGATTCTGGGGGCCTAGCGATTAGCAAACAAAGAACTTTGAGTACTTTGCTCACAAAGGTGATGCGACGGTAGGCAGCCCTGCTGGTATTTTGCATTCCTTGCATTCATTTTGTCTTCAGCAGGACAAAGAGACAATAGAAATCTCACAAAAGAATTCACACAACTTGGGCTATTGACTATAAAACTCAGCAGACCTTGATAGATACATAACCTGAAGATCCTTGAGCACTCTCTTCCTGAGGTCATTTCCAGGTTCTCATTCTAGCACAAACGTACATCTCCAGCAAAGACCTACTTCGCATAGCGGAAAGCCACACCATCATTCTTGAAACTAACAAGATGGGTATTGTCAATAAGAAATACAGACCATACTATCATATTGCCTGTGGACACTTGAAAATACGATGGTTCGAATTTGATCTCTCCCAGTACTGCAACGAAACCAGATGCACAAACGACTTCAGCCAATGCCTGAATATAAAAACAGTTGATCAACCTTGCCCGGAATGTAGGCCATTATATTGGCAAAGTCCTGCAACGGGCGCATATTATAGAAGAAGATAGAATTCTTTGAAAGGGTGACGAAGACCGTAGTGGGCAACTTCCAGTCGTTCGAAAACATGTCAATCAATCAATGATGTTGTGGTAGCGAATTGAATATCCAATGTTGCACGACTCAGAATGATGGTCTGAATCAAATTTTAAGATGTGATCTTGTCATTAAGTTTGCAAACAAGAGAGTTGTGTTGCTAGCCTTCCCTTGGCTTCTATATCCAAGTGACTCTATCATGCCCGAGCGCGCTGCGCCACCTATTTTACTGCATTGATGGACTGAGAGTATACAGAAATAAGTGACGCTGTGCACCTAATAAGTTAGGCAGGCTATTTGAGCTTGTTTTCCCACATCGTTTGAGGGCGACGACTGTTCCCATTGACATCTTAGCAGTACTCGAACATCATGAAATCAGGGTATCATTTTTTTCTGGTTCTGAGGACGCTACGAGATGACAGACAGTCATCATCGACTATATCGCTATCAGGTAACTAGATATAGCTCTGCCGCACATCTCTTATCCCGTATGTGCATTTCCCTCTCCAAACAGCATGGCTTCAGCAGTGGAACAGCCATAGAGCTTAAAGTTTAAACTTCTCCATCTTTCGTAGTCGCTTGCCATACTTGTAGAACACGACCGGCAGAGGTATCATGAGGATGCAAATAAAGCCTAGCAATGAGTTGCCCCACCCCAGACCAAGTGTAGAGTACATCGGAGTACCAGCGAGGGGTAGCATGGCGCCCACGAGACTGCGTAGTTCTGTATTGGCAGCAATTGCCGAGGCCGCATACATTGGATAGCAGTCCACGAGATAGCTGTGTGCAGGTGGTGTAAGCTGAAGGAAACTCCCAAGGGTATCAAGGCGAACGTGATGGGAGGTAACAATTGAAGGGGGGGGGGGAAGCGGGCAAACTTACGTCGTCATTGGCAGGAATAGGCCCATTATACCCACGCCAAAAGGCACCAGTGCTATGATGGAAGACATGTAGTGTACTTTGTAATATGCACCCCATCCGTACCAGAAGAAGGTTATGGGCAACAGCCACGAAAACCAAATCGTCATCCACAATCTCATCTCAGGCTCGAAGACACCGTTGTTCTTCTTGGCTAGCCGGATGACAGATTTGTCCGAGAGCAAGGTGATGATGAGCCAACCAAGTGTCGTACCGCTTCCAAGCCCCAAATAAACGAGACCTGTGAGACCGACGTTGAAGTCATATGTCTCCTCGAACACAGTAGGTATGGTTGTGAACAGCAGATAGAGTGTGCCATATGTGAACGATATGTAGATCGTTACAAACAGGACGATAGGGGACAGAAACAACATCTTCAGCGAACGCACCAAGCCGTTAGCCAAGACGTGTCTGAGCGATTGCTTCCGTGTTCCGGAGGTGTCGTAACAGCTCCGCAAGTCCTCTCGACCGAGTTCCTTCTTGAGTCGGGCAACCTTTTTGTCGATGAGGACCTTGTGGCCAGTTTCTTGATTGAAGATCTCGATCATGATCGATATCACAGCTGCGACGATCAATACAATCCAGAAATCCCATCGCCAGCCGATCGTTTCTGCGATGAAACCGCCGATCAATGGCCCAATGGTGGGACCTAGGTTAGATGTCAGTGATTTTAAAGATGATATAGTCAACATAGTCCAAACGGATCACGTCGGTACATACCAAGTAGTGGCCCAACAGTCCACATGCCCATAGCGAAACCTCGCTGCTCCGGACGAAAGATATCTGAGATGAGTCCAGCGCCTAGGGTCAGACAGCCTGACCCACCCACGCCGCTGAAGAATCGAAAGATAATCAGGGCCTCAATGTTGGGCGCGAGGGCACATCCGATCTGCCAGAAGCAGAAGAAGATGTTTGCGCAGGTCAGAACAGGCCTTCGCCCGTATATCTCGGAGAATGGAGCGAGAAACATAGGCCCGACAACGTAGCCAAGCAAGTAGATCGAGACGGTCATGGCGCCGACGATAGCATTTGTCTCATGGAATTCGACCATCAAGCTCGAGATCCCGGGCGATAGGATAGAGGATGCAAAGGGCGTGACCAGGGTGATAGCTGACAGCAAGGCCACGAGCACCCACTTCCTAGCCGCTGGCAGATTCAGTGGCATGGCTGGGTCGTCCTGCCCGTCCCAGCCTATGATTCCCTCGTCGAGATTCGTCTCGGGCAGAGGGTCATGTACGAGACCCTCACCCTTGGCACTCTTGCGGCTCCGTCGACTGACGCGGCTGAGAATCCGCGACGCTTTGGACTGAAGGCTGTGCTGACTCTCGATCCTCCCAAGACCCTCAATATCACGAACCTGGGGAGTAGCACGGCTTGTCAGCTCTGCAGGTCTCAGTGTTCGCACTGGCTTACGCTTGATGGTGCACCCACTCTACTTAGCTGGCGGTCAAGTTCCCGGCCGGGTACTGCGTCCTCGGCGTCTTCGTAGTCGAAGTCAGGCTCGCCATGGTCGATTTCATCAGGCCCGTACTCGTGGTTGCTAATCTCAGTTGTCTTGGGCTCCTCTTCGTGGCGTGCATTGTCTGCTTTGCGACGAGCTGGGATAGGCAGCTTGTCATAATCGACTTCTGAGCTTGTTGAGCCGGTAGGGGACTGTCCCCGGGGGGTCTTTTCGCTATGCCCCAACGTGGCCATGCCCGCGTCAAGGTCCTTGTCTTTCTCGTCCATGCCGATCTTAGGGAATGTTGCGTATGTGATATTCTGGGGAATGTGTAGTGTGTGGATATGCTATTGGTGTTATATGAAGAGACAGTAACCAAAGCACGAGGCGTTGAGAGAAGTACAAGCAGAATCTCGTTCTCGACAAGAGATGCCGGCCAGTCTAGATGTCCTAAACAACAAGAACCGAAAGGGGGAAAGGCAGACCCGACAGACCTGACA
Source organism: Gnomoniopsis sp. IMI 355080 (assembly GCA_027946555.1). Taxonomy (NCBI): domain Eukaryota; kingdom Fungi; phylum Ascomycota; class Sordariomycetes; order Diaporthales; family Gnomoniaceae; genus Gnomoniopsis; species Gnomoniopsis sp. IMI 355080. The sequence continues at coordinate 46,496 of JAPEVC010000076.1, read as the reverse complement.
GACCTGGCAAGCACCTGCAAGCCATGTATTGTGTAGCAGCAGCAGCAGCCCGGGAGGTGACAGCAGGATGGCACAGAAGGAGAATGTGGACCAAGCAGTGGGCGGGATGTCTGCAGCTGCCACGCGCAGCCTTTGAAGACCCTCCACAAACTAAGGAAATCGCGTCCGGGGAAGACGGATATAAGACAGGAATGGCGTCGTCCCGCCACTAGTCGCCTCCGCCATTCTCACACCCGGCTTCGGCTGTCAGTCCAAGCGCCGAACCGTGGGCAAGGCTTACCGAGTCGCTGCATTATGAGTAAGCAACAAAGCGCGAGCAGACGAAACACTGGATAGATACCTAGGGGTCTCTACCAGCCAGCCCGCCAGCCTGCCTTGGTAGGCGGATACCCAATCCCAGCAATGTGGGCAAGCCTGGGAAGGACAGGTCTTTGTCTGCACTGGTATTTCACCTACTATGTATGTACCATACCAGCATACCGCCATAGCGCAACACCACCTCGGGGTCACCCGTGGCCTCCACTTGCCGATCCCAGAAAGGAACGGCAGAGATGATCGTGGCCGTTGTCGTTCTTGCCGGATCGGATAAATAATCAAGGCCGTTATGATAAATCACGGCGTTATTGCTTACTCAGAACACGCCATGTCATTGGAGAAGGTCGAAGCAATCCGAAGTCCGGAGAACCTTAGCTGGAGGTTGCCCACCACCCCAGGATAGCCAGGCAGCACAGGCTGACACGAGAATCGATCGCAGACCATGTGGACCATTTGGAGAGCCGGGTAAGCTTTGTATGGATACTATAGTACTGCAGTACACCGTTGTGGGTGCTGCCAGAGTTATGCTCGACACGGGGTTGCACGGCAGACACTTGACAGACAGGGCCGACAGGACAGCATCGCCCCGCATCAGATTTGTCAATGCATGCGGAGAGCATGGCGAACTGGGGACGATGCCGGGGCGTGATCCACTCGTGCGGAATTCGACGGACTTTGGAGGAATTAAAGCCAGGATCTCCACCCAATTCCGTAGCTTATTGACCACTAATAAGAAGAAGTGTGGGACGATATCTGACTGAGATCACCACAATCCGCGCTGCTGTGCACAAGCTATCCTGCCGTTGCAGTCTCAGATGCACCGTAGTACAGAGTCCCAATCTTGTCTCCATATAATTTGTAACATGTACATAGTACTTCACGGACCACACGGAGTACTGTGCTTACAGCTGAATATTTGGCTGGCGTTATATTGTTGGCCGGTGGTTGTGCTGTCAAGTCTCGGGGGAGGGGTTGGTGTCCCTCAACGGTCGGCGTAGCTTCCAGGGCACCCGGACTCGCTGTGGCACTATAACGAGACATACTGCCACACACGCCTGCTATATCTGATCCCATAGTCATCGAGAGATCTGTCTGTCTACCTAGGTACTCAGGTATTGTACCTGAAAGGGGCCTTCGCGCACTGGAGCCATAGCCCTCACGATGCAATATGTCGGAGCCAATACGAATACCCTCTTCTATCAGGGCCAACTCAACCATACAGAACAGACCAGGAGCGTTTCAGGCATCCAGCCCACGCTTCAATAAGGCCTGCGATTCTTGCCACATTTCAAAGGTTCGGTGCATTCCAGATCCCCAGTCGCCCATCGGCACTTGCAAGCGATGTAGCAAGAACGGCACCTCGTGCCTCTTCTCTCCAGTGGGCCCCCGGAGGCGACCTGTCAGGACCAAAAACGACAGGATTGCCGAGTTGGAGCGTCGAGTCAAAGACATGCAGATCAAGCTGGAAAAGCAGGTCGATAAAAGATCCGGCACTCTTGTTCCACCTGCGGCTTCGAATCTCGAGCTCGCCTCGTCCAGAGAGACTCCCGAGACTCGGCACTCGCCCGCCTCGGGCGCGGGTCTTGGATTGGACACCGAATTTTCAACCGGGTCCTCTAGTATCGCATCGATAACCGGGCAGGTAGCAACCGCAAACTTGACCGCAAGAACAAAGTCTTCTATGGATGATGCGGTTGCTGAAGGGTCCCGTCAACAGCATGGAAAGGGATTGAATCCTCCACGGATAGCTTCATCCGCACCGACATCTGCATCTGAACCTGGACCAGCTGGAGTCGGAGAGGACTTGGATATTATCGACCTGGGCCTCGTCACAAAGAGTGAAGCAGACCAGCTCTTGAATGAGTTTCGCTCATCGCTGGACGGAAAATACCTTGGGATTTGTCTCCCCACTGCTACCACTAACTCTCAGCTTCGCCGGCGCAGGCCTGCCTTCTGGCTCAGCATACTCTGCGCTGCTTCTGCGGGAAGTCCAGAGCTCTTTCATTTGGCCCCTGCCCTGTTTAGCGAATTGAAGACCATACTGGATGTCCGCATCGTTCCTGGAGGCGAGCCAGATCTGGACGCGTTGCAGGCACTCGTGAGCTGGGCGATCTTCCACAATGACCCTGTGTTTCCTCTGGGAGAACATATGGTAGAGATGTATAGTATTGCTGTCCAGATGGCTGTAGATATGACAGAAATGTCGAAGGTACACAGCCTTCCGCCAGATGCAGCCATACTGGATGACGACGTCTCCGAAGCTGATATTCAGCTCTCACGAGAGCTGCTGCACTGGTACTGGGCTAGCTTCTCCATCGCCTTCAAGAGGCGCAAGCCCAGAATGATAAGTCAAACTCATATAGTGGACGCAAGCTTGCGTATTTTGCAAACATCATCCAGCCAGAGTGATGCACGACTAATCCAGTGGATCAAGCTCGTCCAGATTGCGACAGACGCTGTCCTTGCCCTTCAACATGGCCACATGCACCAAGTCGACGGATTGAGCGACGAAGCACGGGATGGGATTCTCGAGTCCTTTGAGAAGAAGAGAAAACAGTGGCTGGTGGACTGCCCCTTCCACCTTGTGAATGGTAAGGCCCATACCAGAGAGCGCAAACGGCACAAGGCTTGGCCACTAATTTCTGTCTGCACCATGGCTTAGAACCCTTGATGGTAGAATATCATTCCTTGATAATGCTCATGTAAGTGTCCGGTTGTCCCAGCTTCCAAAGGTTCATCGTTCCTAACAATCTGCTCTCATGATAGATCGGAAGTCATCTACCCGGCTGGAGTAGCAGACTTTAGACAACGCAGCTACGGGCTCCCGTCCTTATCAAGCCCAGGCGAGAGCGCCGTGCCAGATCGCAATTTTTTTGCGCCCTACAAAATCCGGTACTCCATGAAAAGTATCGCTGCTGCTCATGCATGTCTTGACATCGCCACTGCCCCAGTCAAGCCCGACGAGATCAATGCGGACTCGTTGCCCGCGTCCGATTTGCTTCGTCGTTGCGGCTGTTTCTTGCACACCCGGATCTTCTACGCGTTGCGATTGCTACTATCTGTGGCGCACGAAGTATGGAGGACCAAGAAATACGACATTATCAAAGTGAATACGCTCAAAATTGACCCTTACATCAGCGCACTGAGGGACCGCCTTGAGACTGCGTCCGAAAATGGCCGCTACCGAGTCCCTACGCTATGGTTGAACGCTTTGCAAGCAAAGATCGAACCCTGGTGGCGGGCATTGCGCAGGCTCCTGGAACGAGATGAACAAAATCTGACGATGACGGCATCAGAAGAGTCACCAAAGCCCCCTTCGAGAGCAGTCAGTCCGCCACAACAAGCCGGCTGCCGTAATCATTTGGACTTCCAACACCCGGCCGCGAACTATTACCCGAACTTGCTGGACCCTCCGTTCACGCCCTACGTCCCTGCCTTCCCATCCGACCTCGTTGGGTCAGAATCTGTTTCCGTAGGCCTTTCTAACGATATGATGTCGTTCAACGGGCTGTTAGAGTTTGCCGCGACAGACAACGATCTATTAACCACCATGCCTCCTGGTGAAAGCTGCGAGTCTGGCTTGCTCCCTGCCACGGCACAGCAGCATGTCTCGACCGAAGGACATAGCCATCACGCGGACGTACCACGACAGGCAGCAGACCTATACTCTGGTCCTGATCACAGTGGTTGTCATACCGCGAAAGTGGACGAGCGCGACCACTTGGCATTCAACTGGGGAGACTTGAGCGATTTTCTAGCTAGTTCCGATATATTCTACCAGCCGTACGTGCATTCAGACGTTCTGGAGCAGACGGGATCAACGGAGCAAAAGAATAATTTGGGCAGTGGTGCTTGAAAAGCCGACGGAAGAAAGAGTTAAGATGAGCGTGAGGACAACTTAATTTGTCTTTTTACAAAAGTCCCTCATGGAGTTTCACGTCTGCTATTCACGGATTCACGTCGTCGAGATGATACTGTACTCGATCCGCTGCGGCCAGTCGGCTGAATACTAATCGGCTTTTTTTTTTTGGCCGGTGCTCTTGTGATCCACTTCGTGAAAGTTGCTTGCAGTGTTCCAAGGCCGCATCTGACTTTGGTGAAAAGACCTGGAATTTACAGCCGACTTTTGAGAAAACTTCCATTGTCTTCAAACCAAAGCCAATGAAGCGTCTATGAAGAGAAAGGCGGAAAATCCACGTGCCCCCGCAAATCCAACCATCACGTACATATAGCGAAGCAGAGAACAATTTCCAGGGTATCATATCATCTATTTTGTCTAAATCAAATACCCAAAAGCCAATAAGCGGTGTGCATATACATGCGGCCGTCAAATGATGCCCTTGAATATTCGGACGCATGCCAACCGACCTGAGGAACGAAAGGATGCTACACACGCTCAGACAGATAACGCCAAGTCTATGATCTCGATCCAGCAAGTCCTGGCGCCCCATCAATTCTATGATATCATGTCAAATCCTCTAATGGAAACCCCTGGCTCATCCAGCGGCATTGTTGGATCGTAGCACATGCACAATGTACAGCAGTCTCCTTCTTTCCACGCTTAAAGGCTGCGGAAAACTTCACCAAAAATCTCTCTGCTCCTGATCAAGTTCAGCAGTCGTATGCGCTCATTCTCCAGATGTGCCGAGTCCGACGCCTGCCCACACGGCAGATGAGCCACGGGGGCCTCAAACTCCTTCTCGAGGAAGCGGATGGCGGGGATTGAGCCACCTTCGCGGATGTAGAGAAGTTTCTTAGTTGTGGACTCTGCTGGACTTTCCGGATTCGGCTGCGAGGGCACATCGGTGGAAGTAGAGTCATCCTCCCCGGGATTTTGAGCTTCATCTAAGTCGCTACCAGCGCCCGCTTCAGGAGTCTCGCCGTTTCTGGCGGACCCCGATAGACCCCAAACCTTGACAATGGCTTTTTCCAGGGTTTTGAAGATTTGATTATTCGTGTCGCCGAGCCATGGCTCGGCCTTGTTGTCGATCTTGATATTTAGCTTGTTCTTGCTCTCTAGCTGGGCAAATCGCGCATACAAGAACTCTGTCAGTGATGCAAATATCTCGTCCACCTGCTGGCCTGGCACGAGACGGAAACTGATTGGGGCGCTGGCGTGGCTGCTCACAACGCTGTCGTCCACCCCAGAAACCTTGGTTCTGTGGAAGGTACAGTTGGGTTCACGCCAACGCGCTATCAGACTGGCTTTGATTTCATCAATGGTGCCATTATCTGGGCTGTGACGATGCAAGATCTGGGCGATGTCGTCAAAACGGGCCTCTTCCTCGGCAGTCATGGGAAGGATATTGTCGTAAAAGTGAGGAACCATGACCCTATTTCGAGGGCCCTTGAGTGATGTGACCAGTTGCATCACATCCGTAACAGGTTCGTTGACCAGTTGACTGCCCCACAATCCAGAATGCCGGTCGTCAACGGAACTATCGACGCAAATAGTAGCGCGCAAGACCCCTCGTAGCCCGTACGTAAGACACGGAGTCTCATCATCCACCCAGTAACTATTCGCGAGGATAATGTAGTCGACATCACCGATGAGATTCTTGTTTTCTTTGATGGTCTCCTCGAACCCACGGCTACTGGACTCCTCCTCACCCTCAATCAAAAAGACGACATCGGAGTCGAGCTGCTTCGCCTGCAGCAGGTCGGTGACCGCATAGAGCGCTGCCATGATTGGTCCCTTGTTGTCGCTCACGCCACGACCGTATAAATAGCCGTTCCTGCCTTCCATCCTGAACGGATCCGTGGACCACTTGCTGTCCTTGTCATGATCTGCGGGTACCACGTCGTAGTGGCCATAGAAGAGGACCCGCTTGCGCTCTTCGACAGGCTCCCGCTTTCCTTTGAATAGGGCGTGGACCACAGGGTTGTGGCATCTGTTGGTACGTTTGTCATTGGTGGAAAGCATGTTCACCTCGGCCCCTAGCCGTCGAAAAAGGTTGCACAAGTAGCTGGCCCCTTGTCGACAGTCCTCACGAAATTCGGGGCGGGCGGAGACGGTCTTGTATGCAACAAAATCACGGAGTGAAGAGACCATTGTAGGTTCGACTGTATCCGAGTCCTTCTCGGGTATTTCCTCGACTCCGTCGACACGCCACACGCTGAGAGTGTTGTCGTTGGCACCAGTGATGTAGTAGTTATGGCCCTCATAGGTAGTGCAGGCCGACGAGAGGATTTTCCCATGGTGAGCCATCCAACGAGAGCGACACTCGTATTTCTGGCTGACCTTTTCGTCGCTCTGGTCAGAGTGGACTGTGCTGTGTTTCTGCTGCGGGTCAGTACGTCAAAAGGCCCGCAATAAGACCAAGACTTTATGGAATAGACTCACCGCTGCTGTCCCTGTGGTGGCACCGGACCACAGGTAGCCCCATGCCATCTGCAAGGACATGATATCGCCGTTGATGAGATCGCCATTGCGAAAATTGACGCCGCGGTGATCCTTGATGACTCTCAGCTTTTGCTTGGTGTCGAGATCCCACAGTTCGATGACGCCCCTCTTCTTGCCGCTATAGAGGAAAGATCCATCTATGGCGAGAGTGAAGATGGACTGAGCATCCTCTTCGCCTAGGCACATAATCTCGCGCTTCTCCCATGCAGCCCACTCCTCCATATCATCGTACTTTTTGTCCTTCTTGATCTGCCACATCTTGATGCAGCCTTCGCCGCCGCCCGTGATCAGAACCTCCTCGTCAGCATCAACAAGCACTGTGGGGCCCTTTGCGAGAACCATGCAGTATATGAAGCCGGTGTGTATGTTCCTTCCAATGGACGAGCGATATATTTCAAGAGTTTCGTTGGCTGGCGGGATCAGAGTCTCTCTCTTATCTTTCCTCCTAGGGGTGCTCTTCCCACCGATGGCCTTTGAATCGAAGAAGGGGTCGAAGCGCTTGCTCGGATGGTTGTCGTTGTTGTGGGAGACGCGGCGTTCGGGATCACTGAGACTGATCCACTGGATGGAGGTGTTCTGGGCGCCGATGTATAGCATGTCTTGTTGGGCAGAATAGGCGCATGAAAATACATCCCCTATGTGATCCAGCCAGTAAATTTCGTACAGTCGGACGAAGGTGTTGGGGCACCAGACAGAGACTATAGCATCGCCGCCGGTGGAGACCAGAATAGGTCGAGAGGCAGATTCGGCTGTGGCGGCGGTATCGGCGAGGAGAAGTCTCTCGATGTGACGCTTGTGAGCCTGGAAGCGCTTGACAAGCTCGAAGGTGGCTAGACACCAGACAAAGATCTCGCCAGTGTGGGTGCCGGCGAAGATGTACTTGTCGCTTACGGCGACGGTCATGACGGTGTCATCGTGCTTGAGTTCCTGCAGGCGCCGAGGCTGGTTGAAAGATTCTATAAGGGATTCGGCAGGCTGCGCTTTGAGCGAGAGGCCATCCATGCCAACGGGGAGTGTTGTTGTCGACGAGGACATGCTGTCGATGGCCTGGGCTAGAAATGGTCAGGTCTCAGGTCAGATGGAGTTGGGTGAACGAGAGTCTTGTGCCAACGTGAATGTCCGCTGCAGGAAGCGAGTGACAAGCAAAAGAATGGAACAGGAAGGCAGCCAAAGCACGCTCGACAATAACGTGAGGGTTGACGATAGTGTCGGTGCTATGTTCCGTCCATTGGCGCATGTTGTGGTGGTGGGTAGACGAGAGGAAAGTTGTCTTCAATGTGCATCCCCGGGGCGTGGAAATGACGCCACCGCCTATCCAAGGGGAGGCCCACTAGACCCGGAAGGCGGTGCAGCAACGAGAACGAGAGGGCTGCGTGTTGCTTCACCCAGGTGTTTGCAGCGGAGGGCCATGGCTGGGAGCTCTTCAGGTCAGGAACAGGATACATCAACACCTACAGCAGACAACGCTCATCTTTAGGTATGGACAATACATCAACTTTGAACTTCCCCGGACTGCGCTAGGAGGTAGGTACCGTACCTTATTCTGCTGGGTGGTGCCTTTCCAATTCCTGGGGGAACTGGGGACAAGGACAGGGGTATAAGGGGCAAGGGCCGTCCTCCAGGGCGACAGGAGCTACATAGTAGATGCAGGGTCCATGTCCCCAGGCCTGCCAGGCCGCCAGGCTGCCAGGGTGGGCATGTGTGTGTGTGTGGGGGGGGGGGGTGGTTTCTGCTTGCACTTGCGTGAAACGAGGTGACATTCCGACCACGATACTTTGCACAGTCATACCCGTTTACTACTGGTATAAACACAAGGAGACACCAGCCATACATACCTGTGTACAACCGCTCGTATTTCCACGCGTCTCGCTCTCGAATCATCTTGCATCCAACACACTCGTCCGCCTCGCCAGCTGCAACGTCCCCGTCATCTGAGGCTGGGGGTGTTGGTGTGAGAAAGGGTACGACGACATGTTGGTGGGAGACGGCCATCTTGGATCGACCGGCCGTGTAGACCACGGTATGAAGAGAAACATGATGTGTCGACGACCCTGAGGATGATGGCCACCCGGGGGCTCGCGAGGGTCTTATATCTTCAGCCTGCCACGGGAAATGAGGACCACCGCAGTCCCAGCCGTCCCAGATTGTGTCAGGGCTCCTGGGCACCAGCATCTGCAGCTCGTCCTCAACCGCCTGTGTCAGAAATCAAAAGATGTCCGTGTCAAAGTGCAAGCAGTGCACGCAACAAGGTCTCCAGCAGGGCACAAGCAACCAGACAGCCTCGAACTTTCAGCAAATGACGCACTCCTCGGCGCGATGGCACCACCAATGCAATTCAGCACCAGTGGCACCACCCCCGAGTGCTACCAACCGGATGCAGTCCCCCGTCCGAAGCCCTGTCTAGACGGCCTCCACGCAGACACGTCCTGTCCCTTTTTACGGCCCACCGCTGCGGATTTTTCGTGTTTGCATCTTCCAGACTGTCCCTCTCCCAGCTGCGAAATTGGGCATCTCGTTTTGGACTTTCCCATCGAGCACCCGCACGTGCGAGTATCCTTTATGAACCTGCACAAATACAAATTGAACTGCCTGAGTAGGCACCTTTAGGGACGGCAAGTGCTAATAAAGCCTCGTTGACGACATTCCCAACGTCGATGAGGAATTTGAAACTTTGGATCATCTCGAGACATTTCAAGGAAAACACTAATTGCTTTCAAATAGAAAGCCTGCACCTGGGTTCCATGTGGCATCACCCTCAACGCATTGCGGGGACATAGAACTTCCCCGACTCCCTCCTTGTCCCCCCCTTGGGCATTGCTTCTTTATTCTTTACTCAGAGATTATGGCTTTAGCGAATCTCTCAGCATAGCTCATGTATTTTTTCTATCAGATCTTTGAGGGGATTTCGTTACCGAGCCCTTGCTGCTTCTGATATCATGCTATCTAGAGCATTCCGTAAATCGAAGCAGACACTCAACGCCACTATGTCTCAAAGGACTTAGCGCATGACTTACAAACGTGGAGGCCAAATGTGCCCTTTGAAGCCTAGTGAAGGACTGTCTTTCATCGACGTTCTATGGCTATTGCAAATAGCATTGCTATTGTGGTCTCGTCTCTAAGCCATCCGTGGACTCCGACCGCATGCATGCAAACCTCCTCCGCCTCTTCTTCCGTCCCTACATTTACTTGGCGATGATTCCCTCCTGTCAATAGCACTGAGTAAGCTGCCAACTCTGAATCAACACGTCAGCAGTGGAAGAAGAAGCCATGGCAAGTGAAGTCGTATCGTTCTCGCCCATTAACTATTCGCGCAAGCGCCCTCGTTAGTGTCGCGATTGGAACTGGGGCTCAGCCCTGCCAAGAACAAATCGGATCGTATTGTGCGGGATGTCAAGGTTCATGTGTGAGCTGAACCAGCATTCGTCAGCATACGTCTCGTTACGTATTTTGGTAGAGGTTGTATTGGAGACGGCGACGTAGCCCGGCGCGTTCAAAGCGTAAAGTTAACGATGCTGCAACAGCAGTTCCAGTTCCTTAAGCGACCGCTTCACTATCCCGTTGAACGTGCTGCTAACTTTGGGCTTCAATGGAACTTTGTTGTCGTATCACGGTCTTGCATCGACGTTCACGCCTTGGGTACTGTCCATCACCACGTCGGAAAAGGCAACGGTTAGTCCTCGATCGCGTGACACTTGACCCTACTGTCGTCGGAGGGGATGAAATAGGGTTCATGTTTGTGGCGACTCTCCTCAGTAAGGTTTCCCGCTGCTAAAGAGAGGCAGTCTGGCGTCGTAAATACCTACCGCGTGATTCACCATGGAGTTAACGGTCTCAATTCAGGTCTACCCGTACGACAGCTTCACACCAGAACCTCCATTCATACTGGAAACTATTGATCACGGGAAATAGGCACGATGTTAGACCATACAAAATACATCGCAAATCCCTTTAGTGGGAATACCCTCCCCACATTGAAGGTTGCCCTGCACACGGATGGGCTCGCCGCGGCAGCCGGCGAAGTTGAAGCTCGAACCGCCTGGGAAAGTAGAAGGAGACGTTTTCGAGCAGCCGCATTCTTGTTTGAGCTCTGAGAATTACGAGACTCCTGTTTGCAATGGCTTGAGGTACTCGTGATTTTCCCTCCCTTTGGGTTAATGTCAGAGAATGACGTGTCAGGGACTTGTCTTGTGCGCAGCAAAAGATTACCTTCTACTCTTATAAATGTAATTGCGTTCGTCGTCACGAAAATTGCACGCCATTATTACATGCGGACAAGCAACAGTACGCAGAAACAATCTTTTCGACCTCGAAAGTCAAACCAAGAATGATTTAGCAATACGCTCTAGCCCACAGAACGGGCACAATTCTTTTCAATAGCGACGTTGAGTGCTAGAAATTGACGTACCCTTATATCCTTCATACTTATGCCCTCCCTATTCAATACACTTCGGCTACTGTTCAAAATGAAACAGGTAGAATGGTCTCAGAAAAGGCCAACAAATCAATACAGCAGCATTTGCAGCCATCGGAGCTGGGCAGCTTTACGTGGACACTCTTCCCGATCTTTTAGGCCGGGCGAGAAGTCTCGCAAAAAGCATGGCAGCAACACTCGTAAACACCACAGACATCTATGACACGGTCATTCTCGGTGAACAATATATAATTACCTACCTAGATCGGTGTGCAATGCTACCGTCCATTTGGGAGAGCTCAGGAAGACATTTTGTTGCTTGTCCTAATTTGTGGACGTTTAGATCTATCCTCGACATTGTTCTGTTTCGTCATGCTCTAGCACCTCATGATAGGCGAGTCCACAGCGAATCAAGGATAAAAATGAATTCATCATCCTATATAATGAGGAAGAGGTCGCGTTCTCCAGCAGCCTATATTGATGTCGTTCTCAGCCGTAAGATTGTAGTTTCGGATGGCTACACCTGCTAGAGATTACTCAAAATTCAGTGCAATCTTAGTGTGAGTCGTGGGATCTTCTGATCTCTTTCTCATAATAGTCTCGTAAAAGGTCTCTTGGCTCTACCCGTATTCCCATGATTTGCGAACTCTGACTGAGTGTTAAGAAGAACAGCAAGGTGAGTGGAAGTCCTGGGATGAAAGCACGGGCCATAACGAGGTGCAGGGATGTGTCTAGTGGGGGCAATCTGACTGGGGCCCCCATCCCTGTCACTGGCCAAAATTCTTTGCGCTGAGGTCACCACGAGACAGCGGCCAAAAGCCCGCGACTCCATTTCAAAGTTGACTTTCACATCGACGACCTCAACACCCTCTACCGAAACGTTCGGTCACTCAACCACGCATTCGACGCAATACCTATCGCCCATTTAGGTACCACCCGAACAGAGCCCTTCCACGCATTGTTACCCCGTCTAGCACCTGCGTTTCCCGCGCCCGGCGCCAAACCGTCCGCTTCTCCAGAGCTGTTTCCCATCATCCATCATGGATCATACACGCGACCCGTGCCCTTTCGTGATCTTAAATGACTTTGGCGGTGCTTTTTGCATGGGCGTAGGTTGATCCAATTGCAACTAACGAAGTTCCCTACTGACCCCCTCCCAGGCAATCGGCGGTACAATATGGCACGGCATTAAGGGCTTCCGAAACTCCCCCTACGGCGAGCGCCGCATAGGCGCCATTACTGCTGTTAAAATGCGCGCACCCGTCTTGGGCGGCAACTTTGGAGTGTGGGGCGGGTTATTCTCGACTTTCGACTGTGCCGTCAAGGGTGTGCGCAAGAAGGAGGACCCATACAACGCCATCATTGCTGGTTTCTTCACCGGCGGCTCATTGGCCATCCGAGGCGGTTACAAGGCCGCAAGAAATGGTGCTATAGGATGTGCGGTCCTTTTGGCCGTTATTGAGGGTGTTGGTATTGCTTTTTCGAAGATGATGGCTGGCAGCACAAAGTTGGAGGTAAGTCATGAGAAGCCAGCAGCTGTATTCGTCAATCTATTCCTAACCAAGGCCTCTTTCTACAGGTGCCACAGCCACCACCCGCCAATGGACAAGCCATGGTATGAGCGAGCAGACTTTGGCCATGACGACTGCCATATCGAATATCACATGCGTCGAACCACGACACTACTCTACTCCCTCGAGCTACGTCCCCTGCAGTGGGACGACTCCTGTATTTCTCACGGAACTGGTCACGATCTTTGCATAGATCTCGGGGTTTTAGGCGTTGCATTATACATGTAGTATAGAATGGGTTTCTGGGTCACCGGTGCTCACCGCACTTGAGGCATGAGCGGAGACCGGCCCGACGTGGATCACACAGATGAAATAATACCTCCGCTTCGGCACCGCAAGCCCTCGATGCATGTACAAAGGTCTATCTATGTTCGCGGGTATCTACGCTCACGGGTCTACAGGAACGTCTTCTCTCCGGACCAAGCTTGGATTTGCTCAGTCTGTCTCTCCGCAGGAAAGCCAAATTGCGCCATCTCATCGCTTTCGTGCCACACCTGGAAGACCGCCTTGTCCTCGTCGTCGACCCACGCTCTAAACATACCAGGACAATTATGGTCCTGAATGATTTCAGATCGAGCTTCAATGATCTTGCCATCTCCATCCTGCACTACAACGCTCTCAATGCCGATCATTCCGCCCTCGCCCTCGCCAGTGACCATCCATCGGTCTCCTGCGCTGCGCTGCAGCTCTCCACCGGGGCCAGTGACCTCGGACAGGGCTACCGCCGAAGACACAGGCTTCCAGCGCGCAATAGCAGCCGCCGTACGACCAGCGTTGACCCGTAAGAACGAGTCGCCGTTACCGGTTCCGGAGGTAGCAAAAGATCGGGTCGTGGTTGACTCCGAGGAAGGGACCAGGGGGGAATACACGAAAGGGGTTGGCAGACAGTCAGCCATGAGCCCTTTGATGGCACCGGTAAATTCCAACACAGCGCCGGGTCGCCGAACGAGTTCCATGCCCCTCGTCCAAACGCTTTGCTGTGCCGATTTGCTCGGATCGCCCTTTTCCGTCCATTCCTCCGCCCAGTACCCGGCCCCTGGCACAGGCGTGTCGCCAATTCTGCCTGTCAACTTGTTCGTCAATCCGCCAGTGCTAGTCGCGCAGCATACTACGCCGTCCTCATCTAGAGCTACTGCGCCTGTTGTGCCCTGGGGCAGGTACTCTTCGGCGCTCCATGTCGCTAGGTCTTGCGTCCCGGCTTTCTCGCGCTCCAGTGCGCGCATGTGCTCATCCCACCGCGTCTGAGTGAAGAAGTAATCGGTCGGGACGAGCTCCATGCCGTATTGCTTTGCGAGCGTCTCGGCGACGGCGCCGTATACGAGGGTATGGCCTTGCGCGCTGGGCGCATCGACCACTCCAGGCTCGAAACAGTCCCCGCCATCCATGGACACGCTCGGCTGGCCTTTGTCGCCCTTCTTTCCCCAAAGATCCTCTTCGCCATGCTCTAAGATTTTCCGCGCCAGCTGGATTGGGTGTTTCACGTGGCGTAAGCCCAGCACGCCAGCAGCCCGCTTCGCGTAGCCCCGCGAGACCATAACACTTGCTTCGAGCTGGTTGATACCATCGCGGGTGAAGACGGCGCCCTTACCGGCGTTGAATAGTGGGTCGAGCTCAAGGAGGGTGACGGCGTATGTTGCTACTTCAAGGGCAGAGGGGAGGGACTGGCTCGAAGATTTGGGGCTGAACATGTAGCTATGGGATTTGGATATCTGTAGGTGCAGCGTGTGAGCATGTATAGCGTCTGGAAATCTTGGCTTGCATCTGGGTGATTTACCATGCCAAGTAATGACTTCCGGACGGCTTGGTATCTCTCGGGAGTGAGGTTTGTGGGCTTGATGTTACCCGCGCCGCCGTGGATGATCAGCCGAGGCTTGATCTTAGGACGTGTCTGGGCGTGCTGTTGGGGGCGTTTGTACTCCATTTCAATGTGTGGCAGAGCGCTGCTTGCCAAGGGCCAGTTAATGAATTAGCTACAGACAGCAATGGCTCGTGAAATTGCTGCGAAGGGACATGCGGTCGTCCTGGGTTGCCTTCCAGTACCTCGCCGATGCCGCTTATCGTTATCTTTTTTGCCCGAGGCTGCCGATGCTCGGCCCGGATGTTTGGAGACCAAGAGGCCGGCATTTCCCATTCACGGCTGACGATCACTTCCTTGTTCACCACGCCAAATCGGTCGACCAGTGTCGCTTTGCGTCAAGGACATTGTCCAGTCCCATTGCCATGAAGCGGCGGAAATGGCAGACAACTATACGACGGACACTCACGTCTTGGAACTGGACCTGGCAGCTTCAATCGACATCTTTTGCACGTTGTCGGGGTCTCAGACTTGCAGCCACACGCATATATAACCTGTGCATGAAATCGCACTTCCGGGTAAACTATGGCGGTCTGCTACCTTGGCCAGGGAGGCTTGCGTCTCTAGTTCACCATTAATTCGGGACTACGGACCGTTCTGAATGCTGTGAGCACTTTAGCGGCCAATGAAACCGGCGTACACGCCTTGCCTTCGCCGCAATTCTCGGGCCATCGACCACCGGCTGGTTTCTTTTTCCTCTGTTCTTCCGCGAGTCGCGCCCCTCCTGACTTGTTAATGACCGCCCAGTGCCCTGGGTGCCATGCGATGTGCTTGAAACACCCGAGATAAGAAGGCTCTTGCAGCGTCGACCTCGTATACAAAGCGGAAGGCGAGGATACACAGCATAATCATGCGAGTCACATGGACGTCTATTACAAGCATCTTCTTCCTCTACTGCCTGGTTGTGAGTGAAAGCATTAGTGTGCATGACTTTTATAGTGGGTGCTGTTGATCAACACCATTTTTATATAAGTCTACATATCCCTACAAAAATCGGGTCGCTGTCAACATTCTGAATGTAAGATTTTTTGGGTTGGCTTCTCATTTGTCACCCGTCTCCTCCATCTTTCCCTCTGTCAACATCAATTTGCAATTGGATTTTGGCAGACCTGGTGATCATGTCTCAACATCACCCCGAAGAGGGACACCGCAGCAAGCAACCAGCGAATAAGAAGGACGATGACTTCCCTGTTTATCAACTTACCATTCTCGCAATATGTCGCTTCTCAGAGCCCATTGCCTTCAACTCCATCCTCGCCTACACGTATATAATGGTGCAAGATCTCAACGGCAGCGATGCCAACGCCTCCTTTTACGCTGGCTTGCTTGTCTCCGCCTACGCCGTTGCTGAAGCCCTCACAGCCATGATCTGGGGCACAATTTCAGATCGTTACGGGCGCAAACCTGTTGTGCTGATTGGGTTGTGCGGCGTTGCAATTTCGAGTTTACTCTTTGGTCTGGCCAAGCAGTACTGGGTCGCTTTGCTCGCTAGGTTCATTGGAGGTTCGCTGAACGGCAATGTCTCCGTCATGCAGACCATGGTTGCAGAAATGGTCATCGACACGCCCCAGCACGAGCCAAAAGCCTATGCTGTGCAGCCGTTTGTGTGGATTTTGGGATCGATCATTGGCTCGGCCATGGGGGGTTTCCTCGCACAGCCGGCCAAATTCTACCCTGCTTACTTTTCCGAAGACGGCTTGTTCGGACGTTATCCGTATCTGTTGCCCAATCTTGTGGCCGTGACAGTGATCGTCCTCGCGGTGATACAAGGAATCATCTTCCTCGATGAGACCAATCCGCGGTTCAAGAAACAGAAACACCAGGATTCGGCAATGGATGCTGAAGAAGAAGATGAGACATCGCCTCTCATCCGCATCGTCAGTCAACCGAAGTCCATCTCGGAGAGTATCCAGCAGGGTGCACCGTTCTTTGGGGAGGAGGGCCTGCCTACAACCACAGACCAACGCTTCGACATCCGGCGCAACTCATTCGGTACAATGCATAATATCAGCGTCCATCCGGACGTGAATGATCTGCACCCCACTCACCAGCAGGAATCAACGCAAGCGGAAGAAGATCCTCAGAAGGCGGTCAACTTTGGCGTTGTCATGTTCATCCTCGTCCTCGTGACCGCAGCCTTCCACCAAATGGCTTTTGGCGCCATCCTCCCCATCTATCTCTTGGACTCACCCTCCTACAATTCGACAAACATGGCTACTGTCAACGCCGTCAGGCCACATCTGGACTTGACAGGCGGCATGGGCTTCTCCCTTCACGATGTGGGCACCTATCTTGCCGTCAATGGATTCATCGCCCTCTTCATCCAAGGCGTCATTTTCCCCGTGTTTGTTGAATGGGCTGGTGTCTGGTTATCCTTCCTCCTTCCAACCCTAATCTACCCGGCATGCTACATCGTCATGCCGCTCCTCTCTCTTCTACGCACTGGCACGCCCACTTATACGGACGAGTCCTGGCTACTGCCAGCGGGCATATACACCACCATGTTCTTCCAGAACATTTTTGGTATCATTGCCACGCCTTGCGCTCTCATCCTGCTCAAGAACGCCTGCCCCAGCCCGCTTGTGCTGGGCCGGGTCAACGGCCTTGCAATGAGCGCGGTGTGTGCGGCCCGTACCGTCAGCTCGCCACTGGTCGGCGTGGTGTATGATGCGGGTGGCAGTGCGGCGGCATGGGGATTCTGCGCAGCGGTGGCGGGGCTTGGGGCCTTGCAATTGTTGTGGGTGCCGAGGGAGGCTGCAGGATTGGCAGACGATGAGGCGGAAGTCCACGTTGAAAATATGCTGGTGGGACACAGCCATGCGGTGGACGACAATGCTGTAGAGGACGATGAAGTTGGGGAGGAGGATAGTCGTAGGAGTTAGAAGCAAGAAAAAGTGTGGGTTGTTTTGGTCACTACGCGTCTTACACAGCAACCAGAGCGATGGCGTCAGAGGCGTTCAGGGACATTTTTGGACACAAGTAATATATAGATACTGATCCTGGATGGGGACAGGCCCTCTGCATGGAAAATACAACCTAATTTCCGGCTCCCAGCCATCCCAAATTCCCATTGTATTTTTCAACTATTCACCAACCCCTAAACGTATGGCATCACTTCTTTCAGCTGCCAAATTCATCTTTACATGACCTCTACTTCCGTAGCAATTGTTTGATCGAAAAGTGGCTCAGAATGGGTAACAAAACTGGCGATATACACTACGATACACCGAAACGAGCCAAAGTTCGTGGTGTCATTGAATTTCTCGAACACCACAACCTTCTCGGTCGCCAGGCCCACCAAGTCACAAAACAACAGGTGTTTGATTTTTTTGGCGTCAAAAGAAGTCAAGGGTTCCTCATCATTTCTTCTCGCATTCAGGAGGATCAAGAAGACTTGCCACAACTATCGCGCAAGGCGCTTGGGTCAGATCCAGACTCACGCACACGGAAGAACGACCCACGCGTTGAGGAGAATCGTGGCCCTTCACGGAAACGCAAATTCGCAGATGAACAACCCACTCAATCGGACGATCCTGTAACATCCTAGGCTTGTATTCGGCTGTAATATGCAGGTGGTTTTTTCACGTCTGATAAGGGATTGGCGACTATCATGGTTTGCACAACCTCAAGAAAATGTGTGAGAGGGCGAGGGATGATATAGTACAATACATGATTATGGAAAGCTTGAGTTCCAGAAAGTCCCGTGCGATGTTATGACACTCAAGTCTCGTTGACGAAAGCGTGAGGTGATGCTGCATAGCCTTGTTGGCCCTTCTTCATCGTGGAGTACTTGCTACACGGGACACTGGTCCACCCGGACACCATCAAAGAGCTTCTTAGGTCCTAGAAAGGATATTCGGCCGTCATCTGTTTCATAACCAACGAGTTTGACCCCACGAGCCTCGCCTCGGTCCTCCGGCTCGACAAGCCCCCTATTAACTTTGCTAAAGAATCTCTCCGCCTCGTTCAGAAACTCTTCAGCATCCGCAGCACTGGTGGTGTGACCGCAGGCCATCTTGACTCTCGTCTCGGGCGACGAATTCTGGTTCCACTCCTTGATGAGAGACTTCAACTTGGCCAGGGTCGCGCTATACTGCTGCAAGTTGCCCTCGAGGGGGAAGATGATGGGTGCCCACTCGTACAAGCTGTCACCGACAAAGATGGTTCGTTCAGCAGCATCCCATATGGCTAGTTCATCAGGAGTGTGGCCGGGAGTGTGGTAGATGATGAGGCCGAGGTCTTGGGCGTCGGACTCATTACCACTGGCATGGTGTCTTATGGACTCTCCGTCACTGGCCCAATTGGTCACTGCATACTTTGGCGTCTCCATTCCCACAAAGCGACACAATGAAGTGGTTGGGAGATCGTCTTCAATGAATGCCTTGTCATTTGAGCTCGCCCATATTGATGATGTAGCGCCAACAAACTGGGCGATACCACCTAACGTTTCAGAGGAGGTCAGTTCACAGCATTCGGTACCTGGATCGTGATAAGTTTTGCGAAGCGACTTCCCACCTACCGATATGATCATAATGACAGTGAGTGCATACAATGGCGTACTCCCTCTTTCCACCCGGGTTCAATGGTACGCCGTTGTTGTCTGAGACTGGGTACGTCTCAATGAACTCCCGGAGCGAGGTGAGTTGAACGGACGGGTCTCTCGCTGCTCCGCCACACCCTGTATCGACCAGAACTATGACGGAAGAGAGGACCTTTGCGTAGATGAAAGGCGTCTCGCTCCATTGGTCATCTTCCACGATGAGAAACGTTGTCGGGTTGAGCCGTGTGCACGAAAAGCACGTGGAGGGCTTGGGTTGTGATGCTTCAGTCTCCCGGACGTGTTGGGATGACAACGCTGACGTCATGGCGATGGCTTCGTGCGTTGGGATATGATTATAGGGGTTTGCTGATGAATCTGGAA
Organism: Gnomoniopsis sp. IMI 355080; assembly: GCA_027946555.1. Lineage (NCBI taxonomy): Eukaryota > Fungi > Ascomycota > Sordariomycetes > Diaporthales > Gnomoniaceae > Gnomoniopsis > Gnomoniopsis sp. IMI 355080. The sequence continues at coordinate 27,020 of JAPEVC010000076.1, read as the reverse complement.
GACTTTGTTGGTGGATCGAGACTTTATTCTGCTGACATTCATTGCTTGTTGAAGCTAGGTTGAATGGTTGGTGTTCCACATGCGGAATTCTGTGATCGTTTTCGCTGCACCCCCACCTGACGCACCCTGACCCCTACTTTCAATGTGGAAAAGGGACGAAGTTTCGTAGAGGAAACGTACAACAAGACACCAGACATAACTCACAGAATGCTTCTCGATAGCAGGTGAGTCGTTTCCACATAGATAAGAACATTTACCTTAGTTTCCTTAGGTCAGGCAACTACATACTTTACCTAGATCTCATAGGACAACTCACCTGGGCATGTGGCAATTCAGGTCTCTAAGGCTGTCTGACAGGACTATTATAGGTACTCAGGAGGACCATAATCAATACTTATCAAAATACCCCCTGAATGTTTTACTACCATTTCGATCAATCTGTTGTCCTTCTCCCCCTACTGAACAGTCATTTCTAGTCTGTTAAGCTCTTTCTCGCTCCAAACTACCGAGTCTGGGCTATCCTTCGCTGGTTTGATGTAGTATTAAATAGTTACCAGTGCAGAAAGGTGATGAAAGCACAAGAGGATGACAGACACAAGAGGTTGAAATGTTACAATTGATAGCCGTGCATATTGAATGCGAGCAATCCGTTGATGAAACTTTCAAACGCTTTCCCGCACATGAATGTAACAAACACCCACCACTTGTGGGTGTTTTTTCTTGGTTTTTTTTTTTTTTTTCAATGGGGAAGAGGCGATGCGGACATCAAGAAATCAGGAACTGGTTTGCAGGTCCGACCAAAGACGACGCTTTTGAGATAGTAGAGGACTCCATATAGCCATTATACTCGTCGGTATTTAATAGGCAGAATAGAAGTCCATGCCTACACACGAAAGTTCAGGCCGTGGTCGTGCTCTCGCTGTAAAAATCGTGTAATATCTTTTGCAGATACAGTTCTCAGCCCTGTAGATTTCCTGGCAACGACGTATTCTGTCCAAGTATTCCGCTTCCTGATTCCATTTGCCATGCAATGAAGTAAGCGACAGCCCTGCATGAAGCATCCACGGGTGTAGCCGGCGCTAGACAACCTGGGAAAACGTCACCACTTGGAGCCACTCACACAAAAGCCTGATGCGTCTAAGTAGCATTTCCCAAGCTACGACGTACACGAGGCAGGATTTGTCCGGGTTTCTGTATTGGTCTTGAAAAGATTTTCGCATTGACCCGGGCTGTGATTCTGTGAATCTGGAGAGGACGAGGTTTCCGGGTTTCGAGAAGGTTGTGCCGGCCCCTGATTTCCGAAATACTACCGCAGTTGCAAAAGGCCCATCTACCGAGCCTTGGCCGAGCCTGAGTATTCCAATTCTACGCCTCCATCCAGGGGACCCCCTGGATAACTTCATCGATGACGCCGTTGTCCCAAACTCTAACTTAGCTTCCACCCTGCATTAGCTATAAACGATTACTATTGTCATTGTGCTGTATAGATGCGCGTCTAGCTACATATAGGAGCCGTGTCTGCTCACGGGAGTTGGAGCTAGAGATCATCTCCGTCTAGGCAACGAGAACACCAGCCGGGTAGTAAAATAGCAAATCCTTGGAGTTTCCTACTTGTCGCTTACGCTGAACACACCTGGGAGCCATTTTTGTGTTTGATGTTAAGATTTGCTCGTAGACGAGCACTTACGGCCATGCCTTACGTTGCAAAACACCCCAACAGAAGAAATGTGATGGTCGTGGGAACGGGATGGGCTGGAGCCACTCTGTCCACCGCTCTCGATGAGAGTAAATACAAGGTTACTGTCGTCTCCCCCGAGGAAACGACACCTTATACACCACTCCTCGCTAGCGCTGCGTGTGGTTTATATGACTTTAGGTGCGGAAGATTTCACATTCTACGACATTGCCCCCGTTAGATGCAGTCTACTGACCAAGCCGTAGTATCGTGGAAACTCCGATCCGCCATCAAACATTGGATCTGCGCTACATCAAAGCACGCGTGGAGGATGTGGACTTTTCATCCAAGATCTGCAAATGCACCCCGGCTTTCGATGGACCGCCAGAGGCATCAGCCAAAGAATTCGAGTTATCCTACGACTACCTTGTCCTGGCTCCAGGCTGCACGAATAATACCTTTGGCACGCCTGGGGTAGCTGAACATGCGATGTTTGTACGTAACGCACGAGATGCCAAAGCCATCCAGGCTCAAATTCGCAATTGCTTCGAAAGAGCTTCGATTCCTGGTCTATCAGGGCAAGAAAGTGAGTGTTCCTCCTACACAGAGTATGTAGATATGTTCTTCTCTAATCAAAATGCCGAAACCAGTCCGTGATATTCTGCATTTCGTCATTGTTGGTGCTGGGCCAACGGGTGTCGAAATCTCAAGCGAATTATCGGATCTATTCCACGAAGACTTCGCAAAATTATACCCACATGTTAAAAAGCATGTTCGCATCTCCATCCATGACATCGCCCCGAACGTATTGGGTGGCTTTGACGAGCATCTGCAGGAGTACGCCATGAATAGCTTCGACAGGAGGGACGTCGAGGTAGTCACAGGTAGCCACATCGAGAAAGTTGACGACAAGGCTATATACACGAAAGAACTCGGTAGAATACCCTGCGGCACAATTATCTGGAGCACTGGCAACAAGGTCACACCCCTCGTCGATACACTCAAATGCAAGAAGGCGGAGAAGGGAATGCCGCGAATGCTTACGGACGATTTTCTGCGGTTGAAAGACACAAAGGGCGGGACAATTTCCAATGTGTATGCTCTGGGGGATGCTGCCGACATCGAGGGTGCGAGCTTGCCCACGACTGCAGAGGTTGCTTGTCAAAAGGCAAGCTGGCTTGCAAAAGCCATCAACAAAGAGTTCGAAGAGACACAAGTGAACGCGTTTGAGTACAAACAAGCCGCTATTGTTGCCTATTTAGGCCATAGCGATGGAGTGATTGCTGGGAAGAGCGACTACACCGGAGCGGAAGCATGGGTGGCGTGGAGGAGCAAGAACTTCCTCTGGACAAGAACTTGGAGGCAGAGGGTTTTGGTGGTTGTCAGCTGGGTTCTTGACCGTCTGACCGGAAGAGCTATTGCTCCAAGATAATGAAATTATGGTTTGCCATTGAGGCTTTGTACGCATTGGGCGGCGCTTTACCTTAGTATTGCCGCTTCACGCGCAAATTCCGACGGTGTTTTCCATTTACGATCAAGCCGGTCACCAGCATACGGTTCGAAATTGGAGATGAAAAACGTGTCATAGAACGATTCCGGAACTTTGTAAGCGTGGAACGGCAATTATATGAATGCTGTACCTACCTAGGTAGGTGATAGGTGGCCTCTTACCGCGCGGTTAGCCAGGACATTCAGCAGAAGGTTGTCGGAAAACAACTACAGTCAACGCCGGAGGCCCGACGAAGACTTTTCAATTAAATAGGTTGGTGATCAAGAGGTCAGGAAGGCTCACTGCTCCTCAAGGGAAAGTTGTGTTCCTTGTGTTCACAAGTGACACGCAATATGCAAACTTTTATCAAACATTCACGAAGTATCAAAGTAATAGAGCCAAAGGGCATTGTAATTGAGGTAGAAAGCCTGATTATGAAGCGACTTTGCCTTGGGTGAAAAATTTGACATCAAAGCCTGTTCCTCAAATTGTCGACGACAGACCTTTACGAGCCCTGTAAAGCGTCTTGGTTTCCCTCAACCCAACCTGGAAGTGAAATTAGGTGCCCTACTCCTCTGTCTGTAGGTCCTTTTTGTACGAGCCGTAATTACTGTAGCTACCACCTTTACCAGCATTTTTGTAGTCTCCGTACGAAGTGTATTTACCACCTGTACCAGCACCATTGTAAGTTCCGTATGAACTGTAGCTACCACCAGCACCAGCACCTTTGTAAGTTCCGTATGAACTATATCCCGCCCTAATGCAACAAGAAATGGGTCAGTCTTGATTCTGATGCTTCAAGCAAATACATCAACATACCGGGCCTCAACGTCTCCTTCAGCGGGCACGGGGACGGGCTCAGCGATGGGGCTGGCAAGAGCTAAGGAAACGACAGCAAAGACAACGGCTGTGATCTTCATGGTGAAGGCTGGTCAAATTGAGGTTGTGAATGTAGAAGGCGGTATGCAACAAAAAGGGGAAAGACGAGAGGCTTGGTTGTGTCTTAGAAATTGGAATGATTCTGACGACTGAACTTGAAGTCTCGCCCGGGAACATCGAGTCTTTTGTATCTGGCTCATAAGCCTATGCTTATGACAGAAACCGAGACACTTCACTTTGGAGAGAGGTATAATGATCGTAGGCTGGCTTTCCTAGGTATGACACACAGTATCAAAGCCAGCTTCAAAAGCCAGTGATAGCTAATGCTAGCGCATAGGAAGCTGGTCCAGTGCAGCTTTAATACCTAGGTAAGCTCTCTTCCCTAGGGCTTGCCGTTTGCGGTCTCTCGAAGCTTTTCGACGTGCCGGCCTAACAAATTGATCTTAGGTCGTCTCAATACTCCTCGTCGCAGTTGGACGACTACCGAGGCATTGCCTTATTATTCTTAATGATTACGAGAAAGTCATATTCAGCTAATGAGACCGGCTCGCTGTGGCTTGTACTAAAGAACTTCCAAGATGGAGCTATGTGAAGTCGACATGAATTGGCCTGTACTTATCTTTAGTTGTTGCCGTATGCGGCCGCACCGGTGTCGTCCTCCTCTGGACAATTCGGAAGTCAAAATGCCGACGTAGGGTCTAAGTAGATGATCGAAATTGGCGTGCTCATGGCAATTCGGCAAGACGATGCATTGATACCAATTAGAACGGCGCTTGGTGAGCGCCCTAGCGTAACGGATTGATGGCATGTCTTTGGTGTCTCTGCTGCTTGAAGCTGAACGCCATGGGATACGAGCTACCCCGTGTCTCGGTGACGGAACACCACGATTTCCCCGCAGATTAAGAGCACAGCGACTAGCCTATTGAGAATTCCTGTGCGTCCAAGACCGACAGATCTGGTCGAAAACAGCAGCGGCCCATCCCTAGGTGCTTATTAGTTCAAGTTCTATGTCTTAGTCGCGGAAACGATCGAAGACGCTCAAGCCCTGGTTCATCAGTTTTACACTTAAAGAAAGTTGATGCGTAGCTGATGGTGAATCACAAAGATGGATGCAAGTGAGGCTGTCACTCAACCAAATGAACCTAGATACTACGGCCGCATCGATTGAGCTCTCCATTATCTCCTAGTTCTTCCGAGCCCACGCATTCTAGATTCCAAGGTTCACTGGACAGGCTTGCGCGTGTCAACTTTCTTTGCATACTTTTGTTCGAGTGCATCTAGATCCCACTATCACGATGTACGATAGAGTGGACCCAGAGTCACAACCTCTAGCCGGTTATGCAGATACCAGTGAAGGTCAGCTCACGCCGTCTGAAGAAAGGTTTTCCCCGGCATTACTCCCAGTGAGGGGCCATCGGAGTGTTTTCATACTAGGTTCTCTGTTGGTTACGAGCGCAATAAGCTGTGTACTCGGCTTATTTCTCGGTGGACGCTTTGTGAACTTGGATGCTCAGTGTGCTACATATACAACGCAGTACTGTGAGTTACGCTCTTCTCTAAGATGACCCTCTCTACCTAAGTAGCGATGCAGCTCCATTGACATAAGCGCAGCACCTGTGACGAAAGAAGTTCCAATAGAATACAAAGAAAGGTTATTCAATGGGTCTTTCAGGTCAGAAGATGTGTATCGACAAGGACCAGGCCCCGAAGTGGACGAAGCATGGGAAGCACTGGGTGTTGACTGTACGTAACCAGCGCAGTGAGCTTACTGAAACAGTGTATTGACTGACAGTTCAGACCGAGCCATGGTCATATCTCCGGAGCAAGGTCGCTTGAGTGGTTTGACTTCAGATCATGTACAAAGGGCAGATGCATACGGTGGCGGCTTTTTCGTCAATGTTGAAGGACTGCATCATCTGCATTGCTTAGTGAGTAAGACCGGTGATATTTGAATTAGAGAAGGTCCCTGACTCTACGATATCAGAATCTTTTACGAAAGTCTCTGTACTACAATTACGACCATTACAAAGCCTTGGGCACTCATGCATTCCAAAATGATGCCCATATTCTACGCCTCCATGTCTGTAAGTGTCACGGTCCGGTTATAGCACACAAAGTGGAGCTAAGCATATATTTCAGCACATTGTCTTGATACTCTACGCCAAGTGCTTATGTGCAATGTCGATACTGGTGTGCTGGGACAGGTATGGTACGACCAAGAACACCCTGCGGCATTCCCGGACTTCAAAACAAAGCACACCTGCAAGAACTATGAGGACATACGGATTTGGGCCGAGAAGAACCAGGTTAGACGTTCAATCTTATGGTCACTCGTTCTGATCGCAGCTAATACGTGATAGGAGCCGGACCCCGAGAGCCTTCCCCCTGACTACTTGAAGGAAACCGGAAGCGTCCTTCCGGATATACCGTAAGGAGGTCAACTTCGCCAAAAGTTCGTCTGTTGAAATTCAAGCGCACGTAGGGGGTACACAAACCTTCCTCAGGAATGCAGGGATCCCGGGTGTGGGAATCTTATTTGTTGGCTTCACATCCACATAGTAGAATGCAGCGAGCCAAGAACAATCAATATTGTTACCGGATGACATTTAATTGATTGGTTCCACGGATCGTAACGTCGCCGGTGCAGGTGGGCGCGCCGTTGAGCCAACGGCTACGTACTATTTTGGGATGGCCACCCGACAAAAGCACCTGCAGATTGACGTATGCACAATATAGTACTGACTGGCAGCAAACAAAAGGTTATTTGCGCCAAGAGGTAATATCAGAAAACGTTTCAACGGACTACCGAGCCCTCGGATCTTGTGTTGGGGAACATCGAAGTTGACAGGCGCTCGAAGTACAGATGAAACTGAAGGCTCTTGGTAATGAACGTGTTTCACTGATATTTGTGTCCAGCTTAGCTACCCAAGTAGGTATAGCTGCAGAGTCCGATAAATTTGACCCATTTCAACGTCCAGCCTAGGTCAGCACCCGGTGGATACTTTCAAATTGACATTGTGGAATCTCATGATCTGAAAATGTGAGACACGTCGTTATCTCGTCCTCCGCGTCCGCTCTACTTGAGTATCTGAAGCCTTGTAGGTCGGCCCTTTTGATTTGCAGAACGAGCCTGGAACTCAATTCACAATGAACATGACAAAAGTGAGAAGTGTTGTTCACAGAAGCAATAGATGTTGTATTCGAGAAACTCATAACGAATTTGATGCTATCTCCACATCAATATCAGCTCTAATGAGTGTACAGCATTCAGCCAAACAAGTACGGAGATGCCAGCGGCATGACCTTGTTTTCCCATCTATCAGTTCGTATTGGTGACAGAATATCCTTTGATGGGGAACAGGAAGTTGACGTGATGAATCTCAACATCTCCTGCACCGTGCGGAATGTAAGACTTGTCAGCTGCTTTAGAGGCTTCGATGCTATCCCAGCCAATAACGGCAACGAAGATCCTTCCATGTCCTTGCACCTCTGCCGTGGAAAAACCTGATGCACCCGACCTGGCACCCGGTAGATTGTATCCTTTCTCAACTTGGGCCCTCAATTGATCCTCGTCCCCGGTGCAGTTGGAGATGGTGATCACCTCAACAATCGGCGCGTTGATGGCATCCTTAGGAGCGTACGGCTTGAACTTGATGCTGTAGGAAACAGGAGTGCCGTTCAAGACACCATTCATGAGTGACAGTGCCTGCTTGTGGGCTTCGCCATCAAAGAAGGCCTGTTTTGCCTCAGGAGACTCCCAGCCTGGAGATTGGTCAGCCCATTCACATGGAGGTAACACTATGTATTGCACAGAGTGAGCCGAGGAGGCCTGCACATACCAGTCAAAAGGTCAAGAATCCCCATATTCTCGCTGCGAGGGCCCCATCGGGACCTAATGAATCCAGGCTGCTCCTTGAGGGTAAGGAGAAACTGCTTGTAGGGCTCTTTCCAGTCATCAACACCACCTCTCACGGGAATGATGACACGCTCCGTCATCGCGTTGGGAGAGGGGCCGCTCATTTTGTTCAAAGCTGAAGGAAATTTGTAAAAGACGAAGGTAGTTGTGTGAAAGAGTTGTGGTTTGAAAATAAGGTTGCGTTGAATGATTTGTTTCCCACGGCTTTGGTAAACTCAATTAAACGTGCAACGCGACATGTCTACTTTATATAGGCCACGCATCAACACCGTCCCATGTCGATGTCCGTAAACAAGCAACCACAGATTTCCTTTGTTGGTATGTCAAAGTATCGGTCGTCGAATTTAGGAAAAAAAAGGCGACAGTGTAGATGAAAGTTGAGGTGAAGCTGGAGATTACCGGGAAGTGGGCCCGTAGCTCGTCCCAGACGTCGCATTGAACCCATTGGATGACACGCACTTGTTTGTTACAAGTAAGCAATGCAGCGTTCACATGTCGGACGTCTCCGCAGCCTACCCGAACATGCCTCACCTACCGCGATCAGATAATCCGTAACGGCATAAGGCGGGAATCGCATGTTCTCCATGCCGGCAAACCGACGAAGACTTTGAAATTGTACATAGAGACCGAGAATAGGGATTTGATGCTTTGTCTCGAGCTGATATAGCGTCCTAAAATAGGTAGTGGAGTTGTAACGCCGGCCCGCGACAACTGACGCAAGTCGCGGGATCTGTTCCGTCAGAATAACAGTAGCTACCTTCTACTGGGACCGAATGTCTGCACTAAATCTAGACATAATTTCGTCCTCACTTCCTATCAATGCAGGTCCAAAGCCTGGGTGGGCAATTACAACATCTCACTCCGCCACGCAAGGCCAACCGCATGTATGCATGGCCATGGTTCGGCTTGAAGTTCTCTTGCAATATCACTTGGCGTGTTATTTGCCTACAACTTATAGAGCTTACAGGTCGCTCAAGAGAATTTCCACACGTTAAATTCCTGGCGCTCCAACATCATCAGTCGTGTTTTCGTACCAAGGTAAAGGACAAATATGTAGCTTGTAAGGCCACTTCCTTCTCCCAGTTGCAGGAAACTCACAGTAATGCAGATTTAGCCAACATATACGTTAATCCAATCTTTCAGCAACTCAATGCCCCATTGAGTCTTCGCGTGGGTCTGCTTCTCATCACTCCCTGGTCTCGTGGTGAGATTACAACAACACTATGCCGTCAATTCCAATCTAAAAGCTCTTACTATCTTGTCAATTATGCTCTGACTATCATTCATTAAGGTATCTTACGGCGGAGGTCGGATAGAATCAATAGGGGCTCAATGTACAGCGCCAACTTCCGATTGAAGGCAAGGTCCACCGGATGGGCTTGAATGTCGCTGCTCTGAACTTTTTTGTCTCGTCCTGACGCTCCTATGTCGCCATTGGCTGGAACCATGCCCGGGATAACTATCATGGCGTTCAAGATGTTATATTTCCCTTCTTTTCTATCCTGCGCAGTCGTTATCACTTTGTTCGATCGTGGCCGCGTAAGCGTGGCTGCCGGAAGCCGAGTCCTACCTGACTCAGCCCAATGTTCCCAGCCAAATACCCACTATTGATTCCCACACACAGAGGGGATGCAGCCAACCGCTTGAGTGAGGACCTCCTGATGTAGGAGTCGGTGAACGGGTGGGTCTCATGGAGCCGCGACGCCTTGCTTATTTGCCACGGAATCTCGGGCTGTCACTAGGTGGATGATATCCCTTGGAGTGGACTCCTCCCAGTCTCTACTTTGTAACTCTACCGCCCCATCAGCCAGATTCGGTTACTCGCTATGCCCTGGGTCGCTTCCGAACATAGTGGTTGTCTTTAAGATATAAAAAGAGGGCCTCACCGAGTCTTTGTATAGAACCAATTCCTGGTGTTATATGACTGTATCACGTAAAGCCTTGACCTGATGGTTGTTTGCCGCTGAATGAACTCTCGAGCTTTGAAGACTGTGTTGTTATTTCATGGTTGATTTGTGAAGAGAACGAAAGTATCCGTATAAAGCTCGATGGTCTGGCTCACACTCACATGGAATGCGAGTGCAATAGGCCATGGCCGCTGAAGTCGGAACAAAACGTAAAACTAAAAAAGCGCTGCTCTATGTGACGACTCTGCTGCATTACTCTTCAACCCTTTCACTGCGTGCTATTGATTACAAGCTGTGAGAGAGAACAAAAGCACTCTTTGTTCATACCTTGCATTTGTCTGCGATGGATTTCCATCGTGAAGTCCTTTTGTTTTGCGTAAAGTATTGTTTAAATAATTTTCAAATTCTTCAGGAAGCTAAGAAAACCCAGATACTGCCCACAAGAATTAGGCTTTCGGCGATGAGGGCTTGGGTGGCTCGCGTTCGCTCGCTGCTGTGCAGAGGTGAGATCCCCTGCGAAGGAGCAATCTGACCAGTAAACGAAATCTACTTAGGCATATTATACTCGCAACATTCATTAACTGGGAGACATAACTTTCGGGGGTCAAAGCAACCTGAAAGCGAAACTTCTGGCGTTAGGTGTACATGCAGGCTGCTTTCGAGGCTCTGCTAGTGAGGAAAATTCGAGCTTGTTGGCCACCTCGAGTAAATAGAGCTGAGCATGATTGGAATCAAAAAATGTGACAGAGCTTTGTGAATGATGATTTGATGGCTATGCGCCGTTCGGGGCGGGAAGGGGGCACGTGGATGCAATCTATGGGATGTGTGTGTTATGCAGCCTCGTGTAAGTCGAACGTTAGCGCGATAACGTATGGCCAATCGGATATTGTCCCGTCAGCCTTGGGGTAGGGCTGGCTTATGCTTGGCACAGCCGTGTCCAACGACGTTGGCCAGTGCATTCATCAAGCACATCGCGAGGGTACTGGCGTCGCGATGTCTAAATTTGGTGATAAATTTCCCATTGAAAATATTCAGTGTTATTTTCATACATGTAAAGCTCTGGCAGTCACCAAGTCACTTGCGTGATCTGCGTACTAAACCTAAGATTAGGTTCTAGCTGAAAGGGGCTTTAGTTATTGCTGTGTAAGGAGACCCCGGGGCACCCGCTCGTCCTAGAGTACACGTCAATCTTTCTTCATGCTCAGTAATCGTGGGAACGTTTCACTATGTCATCATAATTCACTGGCCAGAGGCCGATAATAACATCAGGTAGAGCATCGAGGGTCTTGATCGAGCTATTCAAGATGCCTTTGACGCTTGCGGTTTCTTATCTCAAGGCAATGGCCTTAGGGTGTATAAATTGAAAATAGAGTTACTTAGAAATTTGACAGCTGAAAGTAATTGAAACATTATTGACCAGGAAGACTGATGTTTTACGTCTTGTGCAGCGGTTGTTAGGACAGTAGCGAAGGGTCCTAGACTCAAAGTGGCATAACCTAGGCCGCCCTCAAGCACTTCTCGATGCCGACCGTGGTAGCGCTGCCGATAAGGGTACCAGCTGCAAAGCTATTGTAGCCACCCAGGCCTGCGAAGCCTGACTTATCCAAGTTGAAATAGCCTCCGGTAGCATCCACTGTCATGGCATAGACAGTACGTTCCAAGCCATAATCGGTGGTGTACGTGACGGCCACACACTGCCCGCAGGCACCCTTGTCGGCTGCCGCCCAAGGAGTAGCGACCAACGCGGTGTAGTCAGCGAGGACATCGACAAACTTGGTGTACTGCGAATGATGGTTGTCAGCGGCTGGCAGTGTCGAGTGTCAAAGGATGGTTTCTGGATGGTAATACCTTTTCGAGCACAGTGCCATTGACGGCGGTGCCGCAACCGTAGTCCGCGATGTTGAGAGTCTCGTTCAAGTAGGCATCGGCATAGGAAACTGTAATACCTTGTCAGTAAGTGCGGTGGCATGGAGTGCTGTGGCCGGGATCCTCACTTGACAAGCCGGCATCACGTGCGGACTTGGCAACAGCAGCGGCTGACACCATAGGGGCGGCGACCGCGGCAAGAGACAGATATTTTCCGAATTGCATTTTGTTTTAGAAAAATAACGGGCTGATTTAACCGTAATTAACTTCGGCAAGGAAGAATCAATGAGTGAGATTGATGAAGGAAAGTCGGGTCCCGGATTGAAATGAGTGAAAGGGCGATGACTACGAGCGAGTCCGAGATAGAAGGAATACAGAGGGTTAGAGGCCAATAATATATGTTTTCACAATTTTCGAATACACAACTAACATTGTCTAGGCTCTTTTACACGATTCGAAACAATTGAAAAGAAGACCCAGTCAATCAAACCTTAAACCACAAGCTTGGCTCTCATTTATTCGGCCGAGCTTGAGTAATGCAGCCGGAACAAGCTATGATACTATGTACACAAGTTCCATCATTTTCTGTCCCGCGACCTTTTACAAGAGCCCTTTGCTTCTTGCTGGTGCACGATCACGGCGATTAGATGGAACATCCAATCACACTTTCAATTGAAAATCAAGCGCTGTTCAAGCCATCTAGTCCTGCGACTTGCGAACCCTAATAGTATCACGCAAGCCCTCTTCCCTCACCGCGCGGACATACAGGTGGAACCCAAGTCGTAGTCTGAGTCAAGCACACGCTCATAATCGCGCGGAGAGCGTACTAGCACGTTTCTATGGGTAACCCACGTTATCGAAGATGAGGGAACGGAACAACCGGAACTTAGAACATTGCCAGGGAGATGGACTGACTTGTGAGATTGTGATACGCGGAATTGCAATTCCACGCCAAAAGCTAGTCTAGCAGACCGTAGTCGCCCAAAAAAGGAATGGTAAAATTCCGAAAAGTCTCTTGTTGTTTATATAACACATTCGTGCGTTGTCGCTATTCGTACCAAGGTCTCAGTTTAGGCATACGTTACTTGTAAATGAAAATGAACGGATTCTACCACTTCCTCTGTGCTGATTCTAGTATATCAAGCGAAATGAAGGCAGGCTGTAAATATATATATCAAGGAAACTGCGTCAGTCCACTAACAGTGTTTGTGTCGTGCTTGATGAATATCGGGGTAGGATGCGGGCCATGCTTGTTAGTGAGCTCGTAGGTAGCCGCCATGTCGGAAAGTGCGTTCCCTGTTGATCTGGAAGTCCGAGTGAACACTTTTGGACATGAAACATTGTGGTATGAAATTGGTAGCTACAATCGTGAATGCAGAATAGACCGAAGCAACAGCGGCTTATTGTGCCGTTAATTTCGATTTGGAGATATTTAAGCGAAGAAAAGGAGAATCTTTGGACTAAGTGCCAGAAGCGCTTATACATACGGTTCAGCATACAGTTCAATAACGCTCCGTTCTGAACCACCAGTGACCCTTCGCATTACAGACTTGCCTGCTTGATCACTTCGCTTGTTGAGCAAGACGTGCGCTTCATTTCCCTGAGTTTAAAGCAATTTGACGAATGCCCACCGCTAGATCGCAGAGCAACCTTTGCGCTGTGTCCGGCCTAAGATAGGAGAACAAGCCTTCACCCGCAACGAGCGTATGCCGATCAGCAAGCAGATATTGAAGTGAGAACTCGGTAGAGAGTTCATGTGTTCGAGCCGGGTACCCAGTTCAACCTGCGGATGGGTAGAGATTTGCTGGCGGAGATTCATATCCACGGACTTGTCGGGATCTTGCCACTGCGTGCGATTAACAAAGCGATTTGACTCGTCACTCATTATATGCAAAGAAAGGAATGTGGCCTACTCATATATCTACGTGTTCATCCCAAGTGAACGATTCCTGATCTGAAGACAACAACAGTTCATACTCGCCAGGGAAGTGCAGCACGACTGCACAAACACATTCTGGTAATTCTGCAAAGAGCAAGAAGTGAATGAGCCAAAATTGTCCAGGTGAATGACCGTCTTTAGCACAGCATTACTGTGAGCCTTCACAAATGGTGATGGACCCCACCCCCCACATCAACGAGATCAGATCGATCATCCGCTCGTGATAATTTTGTCACAAAACAACAACCGTCTAAGTGTTTTACAAGATACGAAAATTATTCAATCATGATGGTTTGGTAATTTATGCGAGCATTTGAGTATGTATATCAAGAGACACTTTGATTTCGGACAAGGCTACCTAGGTACCTACCTCAGGAGGGAGTATCACACGCCTGCGACAGGATCAAATCATGTCCATAGTGCCACTTCAAGGCTGAAGGCGGAAAACAGTACGTATGAGCTTCACTGAGAGACTCTCACGAGTCACTACGACCGATTGCTTTCAGCTTTCTCAACACGTCGCCCCCATACTCGACCTGTAGTTGGACAATCTCAACTGAACCAACGGACACTGCAAGGTGTACCGGTGTCCTTCCTACCAACATCGAATTTGGATCCGAATCGTGCTGAAATAGCTTGTTTATCACCAAGGTCAATGATTATTGCAATTCCCGATGCAATGGAGTGTTCAACTTGTTGTCAACCTTGGAAGCGCATCCGCATTCAATCCTGAACTGAGAAGGATAGCGACAAGATCCCCATGCCCTCTTTGAGTTGCGATATGCAACACGCTCTGGTAGGACTCATCAAAATAAGTACCTACCTCGGCGTTCGAGGCCGGCTCTTGCTCAGCTTCCTCTTCAGCCGCCGTAACAGCCATGCTCAAATCTGCCATAGCAAAGCGAGAACAGGCCGGCTTCAGGGTCCACAGCGTCATAAATGCGGCAGGTCAAGCCAACCAAGGCAGCAAGATCACCAGCAGGAGTCGTACTCAAGGTGGTACAAACTTTTTCGGGCCCGTTTTGGGTAAAGTTGACAACGCTGTCACTAGATTACACTCGTGGAGTTCAAGTTGAAACCCATGAATATTCCTCGGTACCACCAATTTCTCCTTGTCCTTGGAAATTGAGACCTGAAAATTCCAGTCTCGGCGTCTCTCCATCACTCTGAAGCAGTGCTTTGCCACAGTGGTCAATGTATGGCGTATTGCTTCTCGTGATATCTAGAGGTGGTCTGAGGACTACAGTCAGATTATGCTCGATTCTAAGGCTCCTATCGGTGACCGAACTCCCCACAAAACATGTAGAATAGATGTACTCTACTTCCGTGCGAGGGGATGGCGTAGACGTCATGTGAAGCATGAAGTCGTACAGCAAGATGTTCTGAAAGATTTCGGCGGGCATATCAGCACCATCCAGGCCGTTCTTTCAAGAGACCGGGAGGAATATCTGGGAGTCTTGTACTTTTCCATGTTGAATCTGTGAGTAGGTGCAATAGGCACTGTCATAAGGGCAATTTCAACGCGTTTTAAGCCGCCCAGAGGAGTGTTCTCTCCTCAACAGTCTCAATCGATTTCAATGCTATAGCCACTTTCATTTGATACTTTACGTTCCTACTGTTCCTAAGCGTTTGACACGCGCGGGTACCAACAGTATGGCCTTTCGTAGCCAACGCCCTTTGGCGGCGGTGGCAATTGTCGGTGGATGTGCAGCTGGGCACCACTAACGTACGTCAATAATCGCCTGAGTTCATCGACGGGCACGAAGATCGGGGCCTTGATCAAATAAACGTTCCAGACCGCTCTTGCAGTAGTAAAAATCAAACGGCAGCACCAAAAGCCACTTTGCTGACATGGTTCATACACCAGTTTATTTCTACGGATCAGGTGAGCCGAGGGTGGGTGGCAGGATATCGGCGAGCTCTCAGCTGGCAACTCCCTTGTGCGATTCGAGAGCTCGGAAAAGTTAGTGAGCCAAGCCCTTTAGAGGTCCTCAATTGCAAGCACTTGCATAAGACAAAGGTGCTAAAACAAATACCCAATTCCCGCGCGCGGAACTGCATCTGCAGTGGGACTAAGCCGGCGGGACTGTCAGAAGTAAGACAACGGCGTTGCGTTAGGTGACGGCCCGGGAGCGTGGGCGGCTGCATATTCGCCCCGGCGAATGAACGCGTGGAGGACGATGTCGAGTGTGCGTAGAGACAAGGGCCTGCACCCTCCCAAAAGGGAGTAAAGACTCCCCTTGAGTAGGTGTGTGTGCGAGGTAGGTGGGTCATACAGAATAGTGCACAGCGTCGGGCGAACCTGGTGAATTCGGGACTGTGCTTCCACACATTGAATCCCTCTTTCTCCACAAACAAGGGGGACGCAGTGTTTGGTTGCCTCGCGTCGGAGGGTACAGGACGACTGTTGTGAGTCTGTGTGAGTGCGGCCCGGAAGAAGCGCCTCTTTTTTAAAAAGGGCAACAGAGCCACGCCTAGACGGCTCTGATCCTAAGTACTTCCTTGATCGTTCCGGGTTCCGGTACGGATACATAATTTTTTGCCGTAAGGCTCATCCCTTGGTCACCACTCCTCTGCTCCCGGGTTGCTTGTCTCGAGATGGATTCAGAAGAGAAACCTGCCGAAAAGCATCTCGGCGTGAACGAGAACCATGCGACCGACGTGAGCGACGAAAGTGAGGACACAACGGCGGCACCGTCGGTGACAGCAGTCGAGGATCCCGAACCTTCACCAAATATGTCACGAGGCTTTCAGGCCAAGGGTACAGAAAGGTCAGAGCCGCTGGCAGCAACGCCTTCATCCGGGATGCCAACGCCCCCCAACGGCGGCTCAGCAGCTTGGCTTCAGGTGCTGGGAGGGTTTTTTGTATACTTCAATACATGGTCAGTAGACAGTGTCTTGGTGTGGATCATAATTGATACCTGAATTCCTAACATCTCTGTTACAGGGGTTTGATCATTACCTTCGGAGTCTTCCAAACGTACTACGAGGCCCATTTACTGGAAAGATACTCGCCCTCATCGATTTCATGGATAGGAACTATTCAAGCCTTCCTCCTCATCGAGGTTGGAATCTTCTCCGGGCCTCTCTACGACTACGGTCACCTCCGCTATCTCCTGCTTGCGGGGGCAGGTCTTCTCACCTTCGGGCTCATGATGGCTAGCCTGGCCACTGAATTCTACTCCATCTTCTTATCTCTGGGCGTGTGCAGCGGCCTGGGTATGGGTCTGCTCTTCTTTCCAGCTATTTCGGCGATCTCTACCTATTGGACGACACGGAGAGGAATGGCGAACGGGATCGCTGCAGCAGGAAGTGCAGTGGGTGAGTGTTTGATCGGATCACCTCCCAGAAACTTGATCAAGATGATACTGACAAGTCTAGGCGCGGTTATCTACCCCATTATTCTTCGGCAGCTCATATTTCAAGTCTCCTTCCCCTGGGCTGTGCGAACTGTGGGGTTCCTAGTCTTTGCCACGAATCTCATCCCTCTAGTCGTCATGAAGCCGCTCTTCCTACCCCAGGGCAAGCGCACGTTCGACAAGGCCATGTTCAAAGACCGCGTTTGTACGTCTCACAACCTGCTCCATACCCCTTACGATAGAAGAAAGAACAAGACTAACATGCCAGCAGACATCTTCTTCTCACTCTCCAACATAATCGGCTGGCTCGGCGTGCAGATCCCCCTCTTTTACGCCGCCAGCTTCGGCGTCTCCGCCATAGGCCTCCAGGAGACGGCCTCCTTCTACCTCCTTGCCATCCTCGGCGCCGGCTCACTCCCGGGGCGGCTCCTCGCGCCCCTCCTCGGCGACTTCCTGGGCCCGCTCAACCTCTACCCGCTCTTCATGGCGTTCGCCGGCATCCTGGCCTTTGTCTGGATTCGCGTGACCACTTACGGCGGAGTTGTCGTCCTGACGCTACTATATGGGTTCGCGTACGGCGGCATCGTTAGCTTACCGCCGCCCGCCGTCGCGGCCATGACGAGGGATGTGCGACAGCTGGGAACGAGGATCGGTCTGGCGTTCAGCTGTGCCGGGGTCAGTGTGTTGGTGGGCCCACCTATTGCTGGGGCCATTGAGGGTGGCACAGGCGGATTTACGGGGTTGTTTGCGTTTGCAGGGACGGTTATGCTGGCGGGCAGTGTCTGCCTCGCAAGTGTGGCGTGGTTGAATAAGAGGGACAGAGCGAAAGAGATGAGAAGGCAGGGGTAAGGGCTTCCAAGAAATTGGAAGTGTTATTTACGCAGATGTGCAGCATCATAATTGATAAGTTCCTCCAGATCAGTAGATCAGGAATTTCAGTTTCCTGTTACAATATACGTCTTATGGTAATGATGCATGCCCAAGCTCGAGTACCTACTTCACTACCCAAGAGCTTGCGCCTAGGCACCCACGTACTAGCGATGACTTATCATGAAAAGCGGTTCAAGTTTGTTTCCTCATATTGAAGATTCTATAATTCGAGACAACATGATCATTATTATTAACAAATATGCGATGGTGTTCGGGCCGACCCCGTCCTGTCTCAGCCAAGATCTGGCTGATATGACTTCACGACGATAGAACACCATGCACTCACTCCAACGCCCTTTTGCAGCCTGGGGACTAAGTTTTTGACCATACCCAGCAGCATGCATGCTTTCCCAATGTGTCGCGATGTTCATGACAAATAGTATCAAAGAAATTGAACGAGAGACAAGAATTTGAGACACATTTCCACCCGCTATGTGACAAGCTTACAGGTGGCTCGGCACACTTTATTGAACCAACAAAACTTTTGATCGAATCCAACAATCCCACTCAGTCTTAGACAGTGACAGCCGATGCGAGGGTATAAGTCACGGCTGAACCCGACATGGGTGTGTAGTAAATGAGCGGCTCGGTACCGTTCCTGTCCGTGGTGCCACCCGCGCTGGAGGTGGGGTTGGTGGTACCAGGGAAGGTGACAGGCACAGGCACAGAGCAGGTGTTGCCTGTGGTGCTGACCGTCACAGAGGTAATGGTCTTCATATCATCAGAGTAGTTGTAGAGCAGGTTGGGGCTGCAGGCACTGTAGTGAAATTTGGGTTAGCAATGGATATCTCAGGCAAAGACTTTCAAGTACCGAGGAAGACTTACTCAAGAGTGACCCTGTTGTTGAAATAAACACCAATGTCGTCGTGTTTCATGGAGAAGATGGGCCAGTTTGTCAACCTCGCTATCTCCTGGGTGACGGTCTCAACCCAGATCTGAATCAGTGCCAATTTACCAGTGACCGGGCCCACAGTATACGTGTCAACATCACCATTGCGCAAGTTGGCCTGGTGGAACATGTAAGGATCGGGGTGGAGACCAAGCAGGTAGCGAGAGTTGGTGGTTTTGGCGTCGATGAGAAGATTGACGAAAGTACCAGAGCCTCCAGAGGTGTCAATCCATTCCTTGGTTGTGCATTCAGCGGTATCGCAGTTGTAGTAGATAGTGGTCGCCCAGCGAGGGATCACGGTCAGACCGGCGTACCCGTTGCCCGCCACGGTGGTGGTGAGCGGGTAGAATGTGTTGTTGGTATTGCGGAGAACGGGGCGTGTGTTGTCGCCGACGGCATACTGAATACCGTTCTCCATCCATGCCCGGATAGCATCACCATTGTGAAGACCAGTGATCGCTGGCGGGATGAGTCCTTGGCTGGAGAATTTGTTGGCGTTCCACAGTCCAATTTGCTTCAACCACGCAATGTTGAAGGCAATCTCGCGGTTAGCATCATTGAAAGTGGCATTGTTGAGTTCCTCGTGTGAAAAGGTGTGGGAAACGGCGGCAAAGATGTTCGGGTTCTTGTAGAACCATTGGGCAAGCTCGTCCACCTGACCACAGGCCAAAGTCCAGTTGTAGGTGACCCATTTGGCATCCCACAGGTCGGTTCCGGTGCCGATAGGCTTCATGAACTCCAGAGCCGTGTCCGGTGGCGAGTTATAGTCAATAGCCTCATCAGGATTGCAGACACTCGCCCCAGCATCTGAGTCAGTCGCATTGATGATGTCGCCATTGCCGTTGTGGCCAATCTCGACAAAGTAATTGGAACCCGATGGGAGACGAGTGTTGATGTCGGTCTGCCATGTAGCAAGAGTGTTCAGATCCGAAGGACGGAGACGGAAAGTCGAGGTGTTGGGATAGTACATGTCGGTCGAAAGATGCATGTCGTCAACCTGAGTGTTGAGATACACCTTGCGCTTTCCAACGACTACATAAGATTGGTCAGAAAGGCGTGCACAGCGAGCCGGAGTAAGAAGGCACAACTTACAGAGACCACGGGTCATCCAGTGGATGTAGGCGTGCTGCAGGTAGTTCGAAGTCTGGGACCAGTCCGTAGCCCATCCCATGAACCACACCATCTGCTGGCGACCTCCGATGTTGTTGATAACAGCAGCAGTGCTGTTAGTGCTGAAGGTACCGTCACTTGAGGCGTCAAACGAGGCGATGGGCGTAGCAATGCTGGTGTTGGTGATGGTCGCAGGGTAGTGCCATAGACCTGCCGTGCTGGCATTTGCACCGCTATCACAAAACAGGTCAGCCATGCGTTTTCTGTGAGAGTTCTCCATGATGGAACGAGCTTGACTTACGTCTTCAGGTTGGCCGTGGTGAATGCTGAAGCATCTGTGATCCTGACATATTGCTCAACTCCAGTGCCACAGCATCCCGCACCGGAGATGGCCGTGGTTGCACCTATTTCGATGACACGGAAATTAGTCCATATGCTCGAAATAGTGAGATATCTCTCCAGATACACCAGTGACAAAGACTTACCCATGTCTGTCGTTGGGAACACATCCAGACGGACCATGCGAACGCCGAAAGCCAGCTGATATGCGAACATCTGATTCCATTGCGCGGTGGTCAAGGCACTCAAGAAGCCCGTTGAGTACTGATACGCAACCTCACTCAAGACGAGGATACCGCCATAGTTTCCGGAGGTAAGCGATGAGTTAAGAGTTGGCAGAGCCGCACCCGACTGAGGAACAATCAAAGCCTCGTAGGGAATTCCATAACCCTGAAGACCCAATGTAGCCACAGTGACAGAGGCTGAGTCTCTCGCCAAGACGAGGATGGTGTTTGAGACTGACACTGCAGCGGTCACTACACTTGCGTGTAGCGCCAGCAGGGCTGTTGAAAATAACTTCATGTTGTGCTCTTACCCAGTTTCCAACGTTGACACAAAAATCGAATTACCGAATGAAGGTGGTGAAAGAATGATAGTAGTCCAGAGTAGACGAGACACCAGGTAGCGAGTGGGTGTAGCTGGTAGAAGTACAACAGCGAATGTATGAGTAGGAACGAAGGACAAGTCGCCAATAACGACTGATAGAAGGATAGAGTGTGACCTTGTGGCGGGGAGAATGTACGAGGTAAGACCACGAGGTTATAAAGATGTCGATCTGATATGTGGCTGCATGTACCCCCTATCTGCAGCAAGACGGGAAGAGATGGGATGACTTGTGGATTGCTGCTAAGAACATGCGGCTGGCGCTGTCCTGGCTTGGGTTAGGTAGCCAAAGACAATCGTCTTACTTCCGGTTTGAATGCGTTCCGTTCGCCGCGGCTGAAAAAAAAAAGGTCTAGTTTGAAATACTATTAGACGCCCTTAAAAGAGGCGGCGCGAGAACCAGCAGGATGCCTAGCAAATTGGCAGTCCAGTACAAAATACGAAACGACGAACGACAAAGACCGATATAGATGTGGGTCGCCACGGAGCCGGCACTAAGAAAATAGGGCACTTTAACGAGCAACACAGCCTTGCAGGTCAAGAGCAGGTGGACATGGGTCAGGGGATTGCACTAAAGCAGGTGAGTACGAGACAGCTCTATACTAGCTACACCCGGGAATTGGACGCGGCTCAAGAGAAAGCACGGTAGCACGGTGACACGGTGACATGGTGACATGGTGACGCGGGTAGAACGGCATTTTCAAGAAGAGAACAGACCGTGGCACAATGACCACTCACATGTGGTAGGAATCTGTTCCGAGGAAAGGGACTCAGTGACGAGGGTCAAGACAACGCCCTGCCATCCATACGGCGAGCGGTGAAGGTCATGCAGTGTTGCTAGCCATCTTGATATGAAGGACAGCCAGGGAACAAGCCGGGAAGCCGTGTGTGTGTGTGTGCATCCTCGCTGTCTGCCCCTTGCGGGGGATTATCCTGGAAGACAGGCAAGCTGGGCATCCAGCCAGCCAGGCCTCCAGGTTAGCGGACTGATGACAGCCACCATCACCAGCGATTTGAAAAAAAGATGTGACGGTCACTCGCGAATCTCGCTCAAGGCCAAGAAGCAAGTCGGCCTGCGCGAGGGCACAGATGCCCAGCCTAGGTACCGAAATACATCAGGTCATTTGACTACACAGACTTGGCATACCGTTCGCTCGGACGGTGAACTTCTTGCGACGGTCGTTTCCGACTTGGCAGTTCCTTGGACCTGGCTCACAAGAATAGGCAACAACAAAGAGCGCTGGACATCCACCCGCTCCACGGGCGCCACGATGGGCGCGGAGGGAGTTCTGGGCTTGTGTAGCGAAGCGCTTGCTGGGCTGGCGCCATGAAAGCGTCGACGTGGCGGCAGCTTTTAGGCTGCATTAGCTGGAGTCGATTCGGATGGCAGCCGTGCGGCAGTAAAACAAACAAGAACCTGTTCGGGGGCCGACCCATAGAGCAACCCTGTGGCTTGATGAAGAAGCCGCCGAATTGAGCTTGGAACGTGCTAAGGAAGGGGATCCCTATATTGGTCAGGGACGAGGGTGAGACGATAGCGGGTAGCGGTTGGTGAGAAGCTCTCGTATATGCATACAGGGGGCAGGGGTGACTAGGGTGGTACGGTGGGGTCACCGACATGGTGGTTAGATGCATATTGGGGAAACACTGCCATAGTAAATATTCAGGTACGTACAGTACAAAGAAATGTTTCACCCCTGGTGATCCGTGCTTTTGTAGATCCCTGCAAGCGCTGACTGGGGCTGCTTTGCTGCTTGAACCTCTGTACCCACGCTGCCAGGCAAGTGGATTCTCGTGCCGTATTTTAATCTTAAGTTTGACCTCATGCCTTCAGCACAGGCCTACTTGGGCATAGTGAAGCTATATAGTATCCAGCCTTCAATGCATCGGATGTTTTTTTTTTTTAGGTCATGCTTGGCCCGCTGCTCCTTGAGGGGACGGCTGAGGTGCATACTGCCAGAGGTGGGAAAGATTCAATTGGCATGGGTGTACGATGCCTAAGCATGAATCCCGTATTTGGGAAGGAAGGAATTTGATGTTGGCGCTTGGCGCTTTTTGCTTTGGCTCTCGCCGGCAGTTTAATTGCTGCTAAAATGCTTTAGGCCTAGCATGATGACCATTCCAGGCTCCTTTACAGCACCACCTACTTAGGTAAGTACCTAGGTACCTAATCCTCTGGGCCTCCAGCCACACAGCATGGGCTTGCCTCGAGCTGCGGCCACCGTTGCTTGCGGGATCAGATACCGTCCCAAGGTTTCTCACACAAACCAGCACGGCCAGCTGAACGTGGAAACGAGGCCCTACCTAATAGCACTATTGAAGTCAGATTGAGCTCAAGGGCTGGCGTGCCCACGAGAAATTGCATGCTTGGACTTTGGACCTACGGTGTACCATCGTACCCTTTGTTTCCTTGGTTGCATGTCCTTGTTCCGGCGAGCCGGTATCACCATTGTTGGCTGTGCAACGGCTCGCTCCTCCTTTGAGGCCTCACATCTTCCTGGCGTCACTTTGCAACTGCTTCGTCGTCTCAAAGAGTCAAAAGGAAGCGGCACGAGCTCTCCGCTTGACCGGGCTCTGTCGAGTATATCGTGCCTGCCTTTCTCGGGCGAGGCAACTGTGGCATCGGCTCGATTTGCACCTTTTCTTAACAACTGCCACAACTCTGGGTGTCTCCTGCCAGTGTGGAGGGGATTTGCCTCAACCAATTGTACATTTGGACGATCAACAACATTGGCTTCCATTATCTTTTCTCGTCTGTCCATACCACCACAACCACCGTGCTACTCCAGCCGTCCTGCATACTATACGTGGCACCGCAGCCTCAACATCATCAGTCTTTACTCACGCTCTTTGGTGATTCCAATATTGTTCTTGGCGCCCCACGACCACTAGTCGAAAGCGCGTCCAACTTACTTGGCTCCGAGGTATTTCTCGCATGTACGGCAATACTGAGCTCCACCCGCCGCCGCCACCATCGATTGAAGACAGCGCAAACGCAACTGTAGGCCTGGGAAGTATGGGAGGCCAAGGACCTCACTCACACCCCGCTCGCCTACCGCCATCCGCCCACGGCTCAGCCATGTCGGCTCCCAACGCTAAGTTCGAGGTCATGGAGAATGAAGGTCTGCACCGTAATCGTCATCGCAAGTGGCTATGGTTCGCCATTCCCGCCTTGATTCTCGCCCTCATTGCTCTGGCCCTCGGCCTGGGGCTTGGGCTCGGTCTGAAGAAGGGTGGTTCTAGTCCAGATATAGGACCTGCGCCGCCAATTCCAACGTGCACTGGGAATTGTACTTATAACGGTACAACACTCTCAGTGCGTACTCCTTGGCAAATTGTGCTGAGCGAGACGTTGACCCTTGACAACCAGACCTCAACGACGGACAAGGCGGCGACCACAACGAGTCCCCTCGTCACGCCGAACCCCTCAAGCGATCCGAACGTGACTCTGTATGATATTGATATGTTCCTGCATCAGAACCTCACTGTCGTTCGAGATTTGCGCGCTCAGGGCATGGACGTCATTTGTTACTTCAGCGCCGGATCCTACGAGCCAGACCGTCCAGACTCGTGGAAGTTCACGGATAGCGACAAGGGTAACGAACTGGACGGCTGGCCAGGCGAATACTGGTTGGATCTAAATAGCGACAATGTCCGGCAGATTATGACCGCCCGGATTGAGATCGCTGCCCAGATGAACTGTACTGGAATCGATCCGGACAACGTCGATGGCTATGTACGTATAGCGGATCTACACCCCTCTATGCCCACGAGACTGACACCCAAACAGGACAATGACAATGGGCTTGGCCTGACTCAGGACGACTCTATCAGTTTCATGCGGTTTTTGGCCCAGGAGGCAGCTCAACGTGGTCTGATGACAGGGTTGAAAAACGCAGGCGATATTATCGACGATGTGATCGACTACGTTCAGTTCTCAGTAAATGAGCAGTGCGCCCAGTACGACGAATGCGACGACTTCTCAGCGTTCCCCGACGCCGGCAAGCCCGTATTCCATATTGAGTACCCTGCTGGCACGGACGAAACCGACACGAAGTCTTTTAACACCAACACCGTGTCCAAGTACTGCAATGTCGACGTAACCTCTGGATCGGACGGATTTAACACGGTGCTCAAGTACATGAACCTCAGTGGTTGGGTACAATACTGTGACGAGAGAACATACATCACGAATGGACTCGACTAGATCTTGTGGGGTAATGGGGGCCTTTTGCGCGGCGTCGGCGTTGCCCCGTATAAAAAGCACGGCTGGGCTGTTTTTCTCCAAAAGCATGGTATAGCTCCGGTATTGTATAGTAAATATTCTAATTTCACAGCCTATTGATACTACCAAGCCCGAGCCGTGAAGTTCATGCAGACAGTCTCACCGGTCTAAGTTGGCGGTGTTGGCCGGGACGGGGAAAGGACTGTCAACCATGTGGGGGTAACTTCAGCCTCCTCCACAATCTGCAAATTATTTCTTGGTCATCGTGTGTAATGATCCCTCTAGAAGCAGATCTTTTCCCGAGCAATCAAATGGCAGTCTGGGACCTTATCAATGATAAATTTTGACGTGTATGAGAGGGCCTGGCGTCGCCAATTGCTGCTGAGCTCAGCCCCATCTGCCCCCCACCCTGCCCTGACCCAATGCGGACTTGGTTGGTGGACTTTCACCTCGAACGCCTGCACACGCTTTGCTGCGCAAAACAGAAGCGGATGAGTAGCGTCACGCCAGCCTGCAAGAAAAAAAAAACAGTCTCTCGTCCACGGGCTTGAGATCTCCGGATAGCTTGGCAACTCCATTTATTATTGTTCGTGCAGCCTTATCACCACGTACTCTTGCCATTCCTCCGTTTCCTGTTGCTCCTTTCATATTCATTCGTACTCCACTCTCGAACAACGCGGCACTCACACCACGTGCAACTCAGCTTTGCTCACGCAATTGCACTTCACATCTTGAACGCCCCGCGATGACTGCCCCGCATCCTCAGAATACCAATCCTCTCAATAACCTACTCACCCCACCCCCGGTGCCCCCACACTCGTCCCGGCCCTTCATCCTCGTCCCACTCTACATCTACCCTTCGCCGGATGCCTGGGCCCCGCTCTACACCGCCGCCGAAGCTCATCCGGAGCTCGACTTGTACGTTATCATCAATCCGTCCAACGGGCCTGGCGATGGTGTCCTGCCCGATGCAAATTACGCCGAGGCTCTGGGGCGGTTGACGGCTTTGCCCAATGTGAAGGTGGTGGGATACGTGCACTGCAGCTACGGGAACAGGCCGGCTGAGGACATTGTGGAAGATGTGGAGCGCTATCGAGCATGGGAGGGGGAAAGCGTGAAGGCCGGTATTCAGGTGAGCTGATGTTTTCTGTTCTTGTCTATCTTGTTCTGTGTTCTATGAGTTTGTTGCCTTTTGATGGTGCCAGCCGGATGAACTGGTCTCAGCCTCTCATATAGACAGCAGGCTGGCTGACGCACACTTTGTCTCGCACAGACTATCATTGTCGAGGGCATCTTCATTGATGAGACACCCTCGAGCACCGAGTACGTCGAGTACCTCGCTGCACTGGCGACCGCGGCCAAGACAATTCTAAACAGGAATATTCTCGTGCCCATCCCAGCCGGAAGCAATTTGGAGGGCGCAGCTCAAGCTGAAGCCGAACTTGAGGCTGACCGCGATGCCGTCGAAGCCGAAGAATCAGAAGCAGCAGCAGCAGCACCCGCCACACCGCCTCAGCTCCCGACTGGCGCGGTGACACCCTCCACGTCATCCGCGATTGTCATCTACAACCCGGGCGTGGTCGTCGATCCAATCTTTTACCAGGCCGCCGACTATGTTGTGGCGTTTGAGAACTCGTCAGCGCAATGGAAGAACCCGGTCGTCGAGCGGGGCCTGCGGCGGCTGCCAAAGCCGCTGCTACAGCGGAGCATCCCTGTGGCGCACAGTGCGGGCGGCGGGTTTGTCGAGGTCGCGCAGCTGAGCCGGCGCGCCGCGGAGCTGGGCTGTTTGGGGCAGTTTATCACTAGTCGTCCCGGGTACACGGAGTGGTGCGAGAGCTGGGACGAATTTGTGGGAGAGATGGCGAGACGAACGATGATCTAATGTGTAGGACCC